>JADLZN010002933.1:0-17561 GCA_018155175.1 Sinocyclocheilus anophthalmus
TATCATGCTGCTGTGGGCTTGTCTTGCAGCTGGCTAAAAATTAGTAAAATTCCTCTTAGAGAACACAGCCTTATTAATAACATTGATTATCATATTAGTGCACTCTTAAATTATTAAACGTGCTATGGTGCACCAAACAAGGGCTTACATTTGGAAGCAACTTCCTAATATTTCATACAGCAAAAAACTAAAGGGGACATGGTTGAAGAAAAAACATGCACTGCAATGCATACATTTCTCACAACACAAAGCTTTTGAGTTGTTTGGTTGGTTGTGGCAACAAATGAGATTCAAATATAATGTAGAAAGCTGTAAGATAAAGGAGTGAGCAGGGGCATCATGCAGCTGGGGGTTAGTTAGTTACATGCCTCAACAAGCACCACAACATTCTTGTTTTGAATGTATTTTGACGTAAAGTCTGGTTCTATCAAACATACATTTACTTACATTTGCACAGAACGTGCAGCATTAAAGTTCTGCCTGCATCTAAACATAAAATATTGGCATATTAAACCGCAAATTATTACATATAACTTTACAGACGTACAAATTAATCCTTATGAATATTAAAATTGTGGCATTAACAATTTGTTTATTCAGTTATTATGTTTTCAATCGCATTTATTAAAGAAGTTTACTCATTTACTTAAAATAACTTTTTGTACTTTGTGATTACATAATGTTAAACAAGACTACACATTAAAACCTTAAAAGTAATGACATTTCTGTAAACGTTTAACCATTACTTATCATGTAATATTTATTTTGTTTGCGGTGGGACACAAAATGTGTTTTCTCAGTCATGCTGCGACTGACCATAGAACCAATACACCAAAATACGCAACATAAAATCACAAAAGGAACCGATTTTATTTGTGTGCTGTAATCCAAATCTTCAGAATCCACACAACTGCAAGGAACAGACCCAAATTCAAGCCTTAATTCTGTGATCTTCATCTCCATCCTCAGCAGCAACCTTATCGAAACCCTTGCTCATTACAAATTCAACTGCCGCTTCCAGAAGCTTTACCACAGATATTATGGCAGTGATATCATACGCTCATTGGCTCTTGCCCATTATGTTTACACAAAGACAAAATGTATCACACAGTCCTCCGAGTGAGGCAACTTGCTTGAATGTGCATGACACATCTGTTTGTAAGAAATACTGATGAAATCGCATGAGCAATAGTTTCCCAATTTTACTTACAGGGTGTGACTTTTCACCATAAAAAGTCAGTACCTCCCTTTAGATACACAACCTTGTGAGGGTGAATTCACTTAATTACTAAATTTTTGAGTAATTAGCTGTTTGCTACTTGATGGATGTGTAGTCATTTGAGAAGTATTAACACTAAAGACTTCTCAGGGTTTTGACAAAACAGTGAGACCTTCTTGTATAGTTGCTTTTTTGTCAGTTCACACCTTAGAAATCCATTACCCTCTTCTATTTCACTGGTTATTATTGTTAACCAGTTCACTCTTGTGATGTCTAAACTTCATTTACTATATCAAAGCATTTTGCTCTGATGTGAACAGCTGCAGATAAACAGCAGGTTCACCAAACTGACAAGGCAGCATTAGATGTTATTGAAATTTGTTACCCTTTTCTAGTTAACACTCCATTGCATCTTTCTTGTTTTTCTTCTTCTTTCTGTGCATTTCACCTTTGCACTGCTCAAACCTGGCTTTATATACAACTAATATTATTAGCCTTCTATGACCATTTTTTTATGTTCCTGATTTGGATAAAAGTGTCTGCTAAACAGAGGTGTAAAGAGTACCTGAAAACCACACTTGAGTAAAAGTACAGATACCTTAAAGTGAAAATTACTCCACTACAATTCACCAATTCCAAAACAACTTGAGTAAAAATCTTAGAGTATCTGATTTTAACAGTACTTAAGTATTTTACTCACACTGAATTGATGGCTCAAAGATGCCCTAAGGTCCTTCAACAACTAAGAGATTGGGCCAGTAAACCACAAGAACGTTTGATTTGTGAGCCATCACTTAATTTTCTACAATCAAAATAAACCAAACCCCAAATCACACCTCCAATAAATCAATGTCAACACAAACACAACCGCCTCTTAAATGTGTACAGTCTCAGTAAAGCACAAGTGCTCAAAAGGGGCATAATTAAACCAATATCCTTCAAAAAGTTATCTTCAATATGACGGATAAATAAAATAATGTTAAGTAAAATAAAAAATAAAAAAACATTCTCTCATATACCTAATCTTTAGACCAAGTCTGCAAAACTACAAGCACGTTATGTGCTTTAAACTCAGTTTGCTATTGTAAAATAAACTTTTTGCAAAACTCTAAACACAGATCTCTATATTATACACATAATTCGAAACTAACAGCTCTTTAGTTTAATTTGGGAAACACGGCGAGTACAAGGTAATGAAATAGCAGATAAACTGGCCAAATAGGCAATACAACACATGACAGTTAAGTACAAATCCCACTGAGTAAAGAAGAAATAAAAGGAATAACTTTCCTGTAGCTCAAATAGTTGAGCATGGTGCTAGCAACAACAAGGTCATTGGTTTGATTCCCAGAAAAAGCATGAACTGATCAAATGCAAAATTGATCTTGAGTGCAAAGTAGTCCCTTTGTAAAAAACCACATCTGTCTAAACCAATAATCATGTCAATGTACAGAACTTGAAGAGCACTGAACCAAAAAGTGGCAAGAAATGTGAGGACGGGAAAGGAATACATACCATATACCAAAAACAACGTAGGCTAAACTGCGAGTATCGCAATATAGGAGATGATACATTCATCTATTACAAGACTCCTATAGGCATTCTGCCCAAAGCATCCATATACAAATGGGAAACATACAAATGGATTATCTTTCTCCTGTGGTGAAGCAAGACTATCTAGACACATTACTTCGTACACTGTCAGAGTACAAGGAAAGACAGAGTTGATTATAAAATGAAAGACAGCATGAAAATCTGAAAATGACCAGGACAAATACATAATGAAAAGATAAAAAGACCAACATCTATAAACAAATATGACAAGTGCACAATTTTTATAAAGTCTCTTTGTCAACGTTTTTTTTTGTCTGGCCATCATTTCAGATTCTTCAGTATACTCATTCTGTACTATGCCTTAGAATAACGAAGAAGCCTTCAGCATCTTACCACAGCACTTTATTATCAATCTGTATGATCTCTATATGAAGGTTTCCATAAGGCATTCCTTGTATTATAAGACAGAGAGACAGCCTTTGTGTTTTGATTCCTCATATCAGTGACATTAGGATGATTTCACCAATGACACTTGTTAGCACTATTTAACATGTGAATAATACTGATGGGTCTGCTCGCTTACAATGGTTTTTGTGAAAGATAAAACATATTTTAAACGATTTCAACTGAAATGTGTAATCACACTGTACGTTTAAACCTGATAGGTCTATATCGGATATATATTTATTTATTCATTTCACTTTCTTCTTTAACGCCATTCCACCCTCTATAGGCCGGGGCTCGAATCGGTGACCTTCTTGCTGTGAGACAACAGTGTTGTTATACCTCTTACCAGAAATGGGTGGGTGGGTAAATAAATAAAACTGCTTATCTGGTAGACATTTTACATATACACAAAGTATTAAAGTTAGGGTTAGGTATATAGATAAAAACGAGTTCGACCCTCATTAATTCCACCCTCACTAGCATATGCCATCTGATTGGCCAAAGCTTACCTGGCAGTATCTGGAGAAGCGGAGGTCCGATCTACACATAACTGGTATCGTTGTATTCAGGAAACTGTGGTCTTTCAGGTAGCGTGGATGTATGGAGGAAAGGGTGTTGCTTTCAAATCCAACGTGACTGTACAACAGTCTAAAGTGTGACAAAAAGGAAGTCAGTCATCGTTAAAGGCAAAAAATACATCCAAATGAAATAACCTTTGAAATCAATTGTCTTTTTAGCAAGAAGGTATTACAAGCCTGTATAAACACAGCCTTCCAGCCAGTTTGTGTGAGTGCGCTGTGGGGTACCTGTGTCACGGTGGCTGCTGTCGTGTGGTGTATGTTGTGAGTGCGTGGATGTTGAGAGGTGTCACAGGTGAGTGTGTGGTGTAGTGTAATGTGTGGAGTGCAAGTGTGGCGAGTGTGCCATCAGGTGAGTGTGTGTGTGGGTGTGTGTTTGGTGTATTATCGTCGTGTTACTGTGTTGTGTGTGTGTGAGAGAGAGAGAGAGAGGAGAGAGAGAAAGACAGTGCATCAATTATAAGTTAGATTGAAAGATGTCTGTGAATAAAGTCACCGCTCAGACTCCCCTGGAGTGTGTTTTATCTGCTAAAATTGTAGGAATCCCTTAGCATGTTCTCTAACACGTTCTGCATCTCACAGTTGTCTCCAGGAGAGGGCGACGAGAATCCAAGGGTATTTCCGGATATAGATACGATAGATGATAGATAATAAATAGAATAATAGATAAGATAGATAGATAGATATGATAGTAGTATCTATCCCCCCCCCCCTCATCCACACACAACACACCCACACCGATACACTCTCTACATATTTAAGTTTTTATTTTAATACCGGTGACATTATTATTATTTTTTTTATTTTGATGTTTCTTCCACTTTGTTTTGGTCGTTTCTTTTGAACATTAAACAGTTTGTGTAGCAATATTTGTGTCAAACTGTGTGTGTGTTTTCCCCCAAATTGCATTACTGTTCAATCATTTGTGCTGTATACATATAGTTTAAATGAACTGAAACAAATTAGGAGTAGAAAAGCAGAAGACTCCGCTGGTTTGTCCTGAACGTCGGTGTCTCAAGTTGTCCACCAGAGGGCAGCACAGCCCCCGATTCTGTTCTCTGTTATCGCCTAAAGTTTAACAGAGATGCAGATTATTAAAGTTATTATCATCTTTATGGATAGACGGGGTGCCAAGCAACACCACTGTCCTTCAGTCTAAAATGAAACGCACTTGTGCTTTGCTGTGAGGGGGAAAACATCAAGTGCTCTTCAGCAGTGCCCACAGGTGTCAGTTTAAGCTCTATTATAGGGGACACTGTGGATTCACACTAATTCCCATCCCCCTCTGTGACCTGTGACCGTACTGTAAATCAAACCTGTTGACTTGCGCTGCTGTTCAGTCACTGACACAATCTTCTGCTGATCAAGGTAATAGACAACTCGCTCATTTTCCATATTTCAAGTGATGCTTGTACATATGCGTTCACACACGCATGGTGGTTTTGAAACTCGGCTACTGAGCGGATAAATAACAGTTACATGGGTAGCAGTTGGCATGTTAGTCTACAAAGTGGCCGCGCGGATGATCCAGCATTTAAACATGGTGTTATTACCCTGTAGTACTTTGACTATAGCAAATGTGCAGTAAACGTTTTTTTTTTTTTTGGTGGCACATATAATATCATTTGTAGGCTACATCCATAGTTTTACTAGAAATAGCACGGCTGAATTATGGTTAGTGTGGCGAAACAGTGATGCATTTGTCCCTATTGTCTTGATCAAAGTGTATTTTTGATTGTATATATTTATAAACACCCCTGGATCTTTATCGTTTGCACTTTTTGGATGGTGCTTATTTGTCATTTTTCATGCTTGATCTGACAGAAGCGAACTTTGCAACAGACTGTATTTCAAAGCATGACAATGGAAGAAGGTAAGACCTGATTTAGTTGAAATGATACTGACATGCAAAGTTTGACGATTACAAAAGCAGAGGAAGAGAAGAAATTAAATAAATAGTCGGAGAGATTCTTGCACTGATTCATTGAAATGCTAGTACACAGAGAAGATAAAGGCCCTTAGTATAAAGTAGATCCTAAAGTCTTGTTTAATTAGGATGTGCTGTGTATCGGGGATAAATTAGGTATTGTTATTTTGTTTTACATTTTTTTCTTTGCGTTTATATTATGTTCACACAGTTGCTGTATTGCTGAGGGATAACCAAAAGGAATAAGTTACAACTAGGGCTTCTTGCACAGAAACCCCTTTCCTAATTCGCATTCTCTATCACTTTTTAGAGACAATTAGAAGACAGGTCAGAAGGCGATACAAGGAAGTACGACAACATGTTGTGCGACTGATTAATGAGAGCAATGTTGAAATGAAGAGGCTTGAAGATCGTCTGCTGGCTTTGACCACACCTCCACGTACAAACAGTAAAATATAGATGCACACACATTTTTTCCCATATTGTGTTAAAGTTGTTTTTTATTATTGTTTATTTGTTATTGAAATCTCTTTATTTGTTTTCGAACTGTACTAACTTAACTCAATAAATGTATTTATTTAGTGAGTATATGGAAGGCAAGACACATTTCAGATTCTTGTTGTGTTGTCCCCTTGAATTAAATAATTAATTTATCCCCGTTGTTATCATCCACCTTTTAACAGCGAAAACAGAAGCTGCTGAGCCAATTTATGGAACCCCACAAGAAATCAGCCCACGCATAGATCAGTGTAAGTTACATATGTTGCGTTTGTGATTAAACTGTGGGAAAGTTCTTTGAAAGGTGACATTATACATTTAGTATGTCTTTAAATACAGGCATTACAGATGCATGGGGAGGAAAGAAGATTTATGTGCTGCTTTCAAAAATAGGGCCCTACAAAATCTTCTTTTCTGACATACATAAAACTTCTCCAGGTGAGGAGCTCGAGAGTGAGGTACACAACCAAAGATTTTTTTTGACTCTGTTGTTATGCACAATAAACACAACAGGTATGCACCTTCATGTAAGCCTCATTGTCAGCAGGTCATCAATGCATTCATGCACCTTGAGATCAAGAAATTGAATGCTCGGTCAGCAGAGCGCGCCTTTTATATTGACAGCTACGAAATGGCCAGCGTCTGGAAAGGCCATTTAACAAAGCTGAAGGTTGGTCTATTCAGTGTCATTCCTATAAGGCTGCAAAAGCTTTGAATTCTAAAAAAATCTATTGTATTGTCAGATTGACCTGTCGGTGTACCACTACATAATTGGTATCATAAACGACCACAGTCACTGGACAGTTACGGTATAGGATGCGACTTGCTTTGTTTTTGAAATAAACTAAACCAAAACGGTACATTAGTGTGCATAACTATGTTTCTATGTATTTTAAAATCCTGAAAGGTGATCATGCCAGCACAGCAGAAGACTTTATTTTTAGACCCTCTGGGAGAAAGCAGAGTAAAACTAAAGAAGTGCCAGGAGGTGACAAGGTATTAACAATGATGTCAACGTTTTTTTTTTTTTCCAGTAACACATTTAAAACGGCAATGTCATTTGCACTGTCATTTGTTGCATTGTTGTTTGTTGATTTAAGGGCATTAATGGATCAGACAGGATGCGATGCCTCTACCTGGGTGTGTGAGACTGTTCCTCATCCCATGCAGACTGACTCCTCATCCTGTGGAGTTTTTGCACTGAAGGTATCAACGTTTTATGATGTTGTGATGATGGACATTAATTTCTAATATCACAGTGCTAAATGGGATTTTATTTATTTGTTTATTTTTTTGGTAGTTTGCCGAATGCATTCTTCGTCTGCAGCCAGTTGAGTTTTGCAGTAGTGAGGCTTCAGTGAAGAAGCTCAGGAGACACATCGCTGTCACACTACTACAAAACAGTGGTACGGGTCATGGAAGTTGATAGATAGATAGATCAGTCCTTTTAATTATTTTCTTATTGGGGGAAAAAAAAAACACATACACACTTACCACGTAACAGATAACAAACAGTAGCCCGGGCAAATTTAAAATAAATATATAATGCATCAATCATAATAAATGAGGTGTCCATATCCGATGAAATGCCTCTGTTGAGGAGTGTAAGATTAGACATTTTATCTGGATAATTTCTATCACGTGTTTATGCCAGTTCATTGTTGGTTTTTTTTCATCAATCCAGCAGCAAAAGTTAGCATGCAATGTGTAATTGATGGATCCATTGATCTTGAATAGGATGCGCTCTATTACACACAGGTATTCTCAAAACATGAAACAAGGTGACTCGTCATCCTCCTCAAAAATGTTTATTACTAAGTCAATTTACAGTAATTGACTAAGGTTTTAGTGTCTGCTGAAGAGACCAACCTCAATGTGACATAGAGATGTGAGGTTTTCTTTTTAGTCTTTTGTTATCTAGTGAGCCTGTCTCAATTTCAGGCACACCATCATCAGTATATACAGTAGAGTTTTTGGCAATAATATTCTTGAGCTGTGAATGTCTCAAGAAGCTAAGCAAGACGTTCATTGCGATTATTGCAGTTCTTACCAGCCATGACACAGGAAGAGCATTCCATCTCTGTAAATTGTCCTTGGCCTCCTAGTCTTGTTTTTCAATTCTGTATTGTTTTTTCCAGATGATTTAACCCTGTTGTGTTTTGCCTGTGGAGAGGCAAGTGGAGTCCCTGACTGGGTGAGCATGTACAAACATTTACATACATCCTTATAGTTAACAGTGGTGTTATCATTGAATTGTCTTTATTGATCCAAATTTTCAGATTAGCTGTCTTTGCTGCCTGCGCCGGTACCACAGATCCTGTGTTCAGGCATCCACCCTGGAGACTTATGTTTGTGCGGCTTGCCTGGATAGAGGACCAGCTCTGATGTTCCAAAAATGATTGTTCTTTACCTATAAAACAAAATAAAATTTTGTAATATGCTATCCAAAATCCCTTTGGTGGAAGAGACTCATTATTAGTAGTAATATAATTTTAGTTTTTATTTTCGAATGCTCGCTTTTTTCATCTGAGGAAAGAAAAAGCAATTTAGTGTAAACAAAGTCCAAGCACTTTTGCTGGGTAGCCCACATAGGAACAAATTCATTTTTCCATGAAGGGCATTTCTAGGGGCCAAGCATACGATGTCATGTGTTAATATCGTGCATTTCATACCGCAGCACTTTTCCAAAGCCATTTAGCTGGACCCACCTGAACAATCGACTGATGGATTGACTACAGAAAGTCTGGTTACTGTGTCAGCCAAGAACATATTATGTGCTTTAAAGCCATTTATTTTGGCACTATTTTCATACTCCACAACTGTAACGGCAGTATCCCACATCAATCCTTTTCCCGCTGTGGTAGTGTAATGCACATAAAGCAGTTTGGAATTACAGCCAAATACAAGGACAATCGTATTTAAATGTAAAAATATATCTGAATCCCCAAATTTCTTCAAAAGGGGAATAAGGTGTATTAGAACAAAGGATACGCAATGTGTAAGTGTGTTGTCCAAGACATTATACAATTTTAAATAGAATAAGTGACAGTTATTTGTTGTCCAATAAACAATCTGCATTCTGCTTTGTATTTCAGTCTGCGAACTTCATTACGTCACTCTTAAATAATAATTAGATGAACACTTTTGGGAGACTTGATCTGAAAGTCTCTGTCCTAAGTTGTCCACTAGAGGGCAGCAGAGACGTTAGTGTGACGCTCCTCCATCATCGGCTCCAGAACAGAGAGCCTGCATAAAGTCTCATGAAGTTACAGATAACCAAGTGCTGCCTTTTTTGCCACGTAACGCGTACTTCCAGTGTGAATTGAAATGTGTCTGTTTTATCATTAGGCGCCCGCGTGTCAGGTAGCGTGAACTACCTGTCGTCTTCCGCTGGGGCGTGTCTCCAGAAGGGCTGTTGTTGATTCCGCCGCATCATCTGCCCAGTTCGGAGTGTCACCGTCGATCGGTCCAGAATCAAGGTAAAAAGAGAGAGAAAAGAGATAAACATCTTTGGTTTCCGATATCTGCGTTGAATCAATAGGCCACTCCACGACACATGCGTTCACACTTTCGAAACTCGGCGACAGTCGATCCGTGTAATAGGACTAGTAATAATAATAACAACACTAGTAATAATAAAGTAATAGTTGCATTGACATTTCATCGTTAAGCAGGCTCTTTTATCCTGTTACTCTGTATGTAGTATTTAAGATACTGACAATCGAGCATCTTAAACTTTCCGTCGTGCATCTGTTGAGGGCGACCAGTGTTACATTGTAATATGCTACAAAACACGCACGCACGCACAAACGAGAACATTTCGATACAGAAGCGATGGGACCGATTTATCATCCTTTTACACCGGTGACGACATGCTTATAAAGGGGTTGCTTCGATACGTGATCGATTATCGCCGAACAAACGCACGCGCATGCGTTATGCTGTTGTTTCCCTACCGCTGGTCGAAAACGCGTTAACCTAAATCTGAGCACTCGCTAACCCAAAGCAAACACTTTAAGCATTGTGTACACTTTGTTTTCAATACCGTTTTTGCATCTAAGGAAGTTCCCTCTAACAGATTCCACATGATACTTCCAATTATAATTGTCCGTTCTGTGCTTTCCTATCAGGATAAGAAAATGACTGACATTAGCAGCTCGGAAGATGACCTGGACCTGCCTTTTGAGGAGTCGATGGTTGGTCGGCTGAATTCCTTAGAAAAGTTTGCAAGTGAGCAATTTCACAAATTAAAAGAAAGCAACAAAAGCCTCCATGAATCATTACATGACCAGACGATAAGCGACATGGCTGCAGTTAAGGCAGAGCTCAGCGCCTTAAAATCTCGCGTAGCAGACCAAGACCAAAAGATCGAGGAGTTGAGGAAGCAGCTGGAAGGAAAGGGCAGCAGTGCTCCTGCCCACTCCGGAGGCCAGAAGAGACCAGCTTCCTCACCAGATTGGACTCCTGAACGGAAGCAGAGATGGTCTGAAGAGCTGGACAAGATCCTGGAGCCATTCTGGCTAGAAAGATCTGATGCCCGTGAGAAGCTGACTGAAAGGCAGCAGGCCTTCTTCGGCTACATGATGGGCCAGCTGAAAATCAAAGGTGAGCGCGCTTTAAGCCTCTTAACTGTTTGGCAGGTTCTCTCAATAGAAGTCAAGTCATGTGAGAGCTAAAAACAACCTCCTGATATTTCTGTAAGATCGGAGAAACCTGGAGATGAACGCGCCGATGGTTTCCAGGGGCGTCTGGGAGGAGGACTGGACTCCTGCAGGCATAAAAACCACGTTCACGCAATACCTTGAAAAAAAAATTACTAACCACATTACAGAGAGACAAAAGAAACTTTTCCAGCAGAGAGAGATAGACAGGCTAAGAAAAATGGTTGGTTAGGAAGAAGTGGGCCTGTTCAAGTTTTTGTTAATGTTGTTTATTGTGTTGATTGTATAGTTTTCATATATAAATATATATAATATAGCATGTCATTCACACACACACTGTAACGTCGCAACATTTAGTAGTATAGCACAACTTAACGATAAACAGTTAAAGCCACACTCTCTACATATTTATATGTAAGTTTTTTATTTTTGTTTTAATACCTGTGACATTTTTTTTGATGTTTCTTCCACTTTGTTTTGGTCGTTTCTTTTGAACATTAAACAGTTTTTGTAGCAATATTTGTGTCAAACTGTGTGTGTGTTTTTCCCCCCAAATTGCATTACTGTTCAATCATTTGTGCTGTATACATATAGTTTAAATGAACTGAAACAAATTAGGAGTAGAAAAGCAGAAGACTTCGCTGGTTTGTCCTGAACGTCGGTGTCTCAAGTTGTCCACCAGAGGGCAGCACAGCCCCCGATTCTGTTCTCTGTTATCGCCTAAAGTTTAACAGAGATGCAGATTATTAAAGTTATTATCATCTTTATGGATAGACGGGGTGCCAAGCAACACCACTGTCCTTCAGTCTAAAATGAAACGCACTTGTGCTTTGCTGTGAGGGGGAAAACATCAAGTGCTCTTCAGCAGTGCCCACAGGTGTCAGTTTAAGCTATATTATAGGGGACACTGTGGATTCACACTAATTCCCATCCCCCTCTGTGACCTGTGACCGTACTGTAAATCAAACCTGTTGACTTGCGCTGCTGTTCAGTCACTGACACAATCTTCTGCTGATCAAGGTAATAGACAACTCGCTCATTTTCCATATTTCAAGTGATATTTGTCGTTATGCCTGTACATACGCATTCCCATTTTAAAGTCTTTTTTTTTAAAGAAAATTAACGTTATTTAATAATGCGAATAGCTCATTAGTGGTACTCGCTGCCTTTTGGGCATTATACAAAGTAAGAAATCGAATGCACTCTTTAAAAGTAATATTTATGTAATCATTGTAAGGAGTAACACTTGAAAATCCAATTTTGATCTAGCTCGGTATTTACATGTATCAACTACTGTTTAATACTGTAAATCTGCTTTGACACAATCTGTTTTGTATAAAGCACTATATAAATAAAAGTGACTTGACTTGAATTCATGATTGTCTGACTAAACGCACTGAGAACAAGTAAAATATTGCCTTTAAGAATTCCTTTTTTATTCAAAATTTCTCTATCGAAAATACAAAAGTAGGCTACTTGATTGCGGATATCAAAAGCAACAGTACTGAAACAACTTTTATTGTAGCAAACCATGGTTTGACTCTAATATTTGTATGCCCCCCTACCCTCAGCAGACGTTTTTTTTGCTTGTGTGTGGCAATACATATGGTCTTGTACATAGTTAATTGAAACATTTAATATGCTCTTCCCATATAAAACTAAATAAAAAAATGTGTAATATGCCGTCTAAATGTACTTTTATGGATGATAATTTATCTTATAATGATTTTTTTAATCAAATAAAAGATAAAAGAAAAAGCAATGCAGTGCCAACAGTAAATTGCATAAAAGACAATAATGTGATTGCTAGAAAGCAATGCAGTTCAAACAAAGTCTTTTGCATGGTTACAGTGGAAACTTTAAATGTGTGGGAAGCACATTACAAAATGTAATTTGAAAATTTAAATCGAGTAGGCTTATTTTGGTTGTGTGATATCAGTGTTCTGTTACATTATATGTATAGGTACAGGCTATATCAACATGTTTTAATGAAATTCAGGCAAGTACCACAAACATTTTAGTGGTCACAACTCACAATAAAACTAAAATTAATTTACATCCAAACTTCCTATATAGATTACATTAAGGGCCATAATAATAATAATAATAAGCACTGTGAAGACACAATTTTGGAACCTTTATTTTTAATAATTTACAGCTGATTTGCTTTAGTCAGAACCCACAAAGACAAAGTTATATATGGTGAACAGTCTAAATTCTATATACAAGGCCCCTTTACTAAACTACTAAATGTAGCCATCTTAGAAAATTCTGAATTGTATGTACAATTCTTATTCACATAAAATTATTTTATAACGTGTGTACACACACACACACACACACACACACACACACAAAAACTACCAAATGATCGCAACATAAAATCATTGCTGTTAATCATGTTCACCATTCGTTTGAATATTTGTCAATACACTGCATGATTGTACTGCACAAGTCTGCTATATGGACGTCACCTTGACACCACCGATAAAGTACAGAATCTATTGTAACACTTTTAATTTTCTGTAAAGTTGCTTTGCAACGATTTTTGTATCGTGAAAAGCGCTATACAAATTCATTTGAATTTTATACACACACACACAAACACATCTATATCTACATAGATTAAATGATAGATAGAGAGATAGATAGATACACACACATATAAGCTCTGTACTCATTTTTATTATACATTGTCAAATGTTTTGCATTTTCAGTAATCATGAGAAGATATATTGAAAGAAGATATGCAGAAGTGAAAGAGAATATACTGCAATTAATTAATGAAAGCCATTCAGATGTGCAGAGACTTCAACGTCTTCTGGATTATGGGACATCTCAATCAGAAAGCAGTGAGTTAAAATGAGATGACAATGTTATTACATTTTGCACACACATTGTTTGGGGAAAGAAAAAGAAAAAAACACAGTGGAAAATTTACTGTATGTTGGGTTTAACCCTAATTGAATTGAAATATTTATCTTTAACTTTCCTAAATGGTTTTGAACAGCAGATGGAGCTTTTGTCAATGAAGGGTGTGATATGGATGGGCAAGTCACGAGTGGGATTTCAGAGGAGGTATGACGATTGCATTATTAATTTAAGCCTACAGTTTGCAGTCATGTTGTATGAATAAAACACATCATTACCTCTTTTATCTTCTTTGCCAGGTGGAATCATTATACATAAGAGCATCTGAAGACAACACACAAAGTTTCTTGGACCTGATTAGGCAGTTTAAAACACTTGGAAACTTTCTCTTTGATGACAGTGTACACCTGTCAGTCAGCCCAACCACTTTGACAAATTTGGAGCAAAGTCTTTACCTAGATTATGCTTTTGACATTGATGGTGTAGTCGTGGAGCTTGAAGAGTTGTCAGGCTTAAAACTGCCTGTGTCATACCTGAGTTTCCCAAAGCCCTCAAAAGTGACCATGCGACCGGTTTTTCATCTGCTTAAGAAGCACATCAAATCAAACACCTACTCAAGACTGGGTTTCAGATGCTTTCAGCTATCCAAAGGGTTCTCGCTTGCTAAGTCCCAGGTACATTTTGGTGAAGTACTTATTATGGCAACTTATTAATTTCGTATTGGATTTATTGTTGTGACTGTATTCGAGTAATGAATTAATGTGTCCCTGAACAAGGCTTCACGTTTTGTTTTTTGTAGGGTGGCAATAAGTCCTCTGCTTCATTCCGAGAGACGCACCAGGAGACACAATCCATCGACTCAGCTGCCAAAATGTACCAAAAATCCATGGAGCCCTTCAGAGCCATTGCAGAGACTTTGGCAACAGCTTCTGATGTCAGATAAATGAAGAAGTCTTCAAAAGGACATTAAGCCGTCAACGCTGCGAAAATGACTGTATGACCTGTCCACTCACAGTTTAAAGCAGGATCACGGATTTGGTTTTGGACGTGTTTCGACCGTTAGTCTGCGCTCCAGTGTCACCCATCGGTGCCTGAACCCCTCCATTCTGAGTCAGTTTGGGCAGAAATAACAGGTCACAAAAAACCAACCCGCTAAATTTGTCAATTACAGTGTTTCTTTGAGTCTGGGGAAAGAAAAAAGAAAGAAAAAAAAAATGATGGGTGTGATTGCATCTCAGTGACGGGAGCATTTTGAATCTCAATACCATCTGTGGAGAAGGGAGTCTATGGAAACCATTTATCAAACCTGAGATAAAGGCACCGCAACACACATTATACACGTCTTGTCTGAGGTCACACAATCACACACATCAATACCCCCCAACAAAAAAAAAAAAGCACATGCACCTATTGTGCTCAGACAATGCCATTATACTGCAAGTTATTTAGTGGAAACTTTGTTTGGAGCGAGTTTAAATCGAAGCCTGTGTCGCCTGAATAATGGCTGATCATGGCAACAGGCCCACAATTATTTCTGTCAAGAACCTTACAACTGTGTCAGCGCCTCCCACTTCCCGTATCTTTCTCTCACTCAGCCCAGGGGGGGTTTTCCAGAGCATACTGTCTATAAAATGGGTCAGGACAGGGCCGGGCTCTATTTTTATCTGGAAACCATTTTCTTAACTCCACAACAGGTATCTCATAGATCTCGATACCCACACAACCCCCTCTACCGTAGACCAATAGTGTGACGTGTGACGTGACATGTGGCCAAGTATGAAAGTGAAAGTGACGTGACATGTGGAATTAGTGCTCTGCATTTAACCCATCCAAGTGCACACACATACCGTGAACACACACCTGGAGCAGTGGGCAGCCATATTGCTGTGCGCCCGGGGAGCAGTTGGGGTTTCAGTGCCTTGCTCAAGGGCACCTCAGTCGTGGTATAGCGTGGAGGTTCCCTCAGCAGTCCGTTCCTCATCGCTCTCCAGGGCTACTGTGCCAATGCGCACACACATACACACAGCTAGTTCCTGGATAATTAAACATGCAGAACAATGAAGGCTCCAGGAAAGCTTTCAGCTCAGTGCTGATCTCTGTATGGTTGGAACTCAATGGAATATTTCAGCCAGAACTGTTCACTCATCCTCATCCTCATAATGTTGTTGCCCACCACAGGATTGTTCTGAGTCTTGCTCCTTTTTAATGCCAATGAAAAGGTGCAGTGTTTTATACTGTACCCCTAAAAAAAAGCTATATAGACAGTACACACACACGAAGACTACATACAGTATATATATATATAGGGGTCTGGGGGGGGGGGGGGGTATATACATATTGGGGACCTTGACAGTTACCATCCATATAAGTCCAGAAAAGAGAAGTTCAAACATTAAATATCTCCAGATATTTATGACAGAATTCCATGATTCCCTGTTTTTGACCAATGAATTTACACAACTTTAAAAAAAATAAAGGTACTTTATTGGCATCCATCCATGGTTACATTAAACTGTTGATTGCACAGGCTCATAGTGGAAAAATATTCTTTAGATCATTCAAATGTTTATCACAAGAAAGAAAAACAAAAGTTATTTCACTTAAAGTGCTTCTTTGGAGAACCAAATGCGTTCTTTTATGTCAATAGCCCCTGTGAAACAAAAAACAAAAAACTTTGGAACCTTTATTTTTAAGAGTGTGGGATTTCAAAAAATCATTGTGATAAATCATTCAGGCTATTTTGTGAACCATTTAACCAATTAACAGAAAATAATCAAAGAATGATTTGGTTGCCAAACAAGTTTTGCTGAACACAAGAGAATATTTAGCTGCTGAAATATTTTGGAGCACATTTTCCATGACTTTTAATATTTCATCAAATGACTTTTCCAGACATTTTCAATTGTTCTTTTCCTTTTCCAGACATTAGTGTATGTAAATAACCATCATAGACAGCATTCATCAGATCTTGATGATCAGGGCTTCCAAATGTTGTTTTGGCTGTTAAGAGTATTAATAAATAACAAATAAGGATAGCATTACAAAACATCTGTTCCTTGCAGACGACATCCAGCATTAAATATAAAAAAGGAGAGTAATTAAAGGGGTCCTATGATGTTGCTAAAAAGAACATTATTTTTGTCTTTGGTGTAATGCAATGTGTTATGCGTTTTAAGGTTTATTTTCCACATAATGTACATTATTGTTTCTCCTCTATGCCCCGCCTTTCTGAAACGTGTCGATTTTTACAAAGCTCATCATTCTGAAAGGCGAGGTGTGCTCTGATTAGTCAGCTATCCAGTGCATTGTGATTTCAGAGCCAATATTCCTCATGCGCTAGATGACGGAACTGAAATTATTCCCTTCTAACATCACGTCGGGCTTGTTGCATTAGGATCCCAGCGCGACGACAGAGAACACATACACACCGCTCCAAACCCCATTACAGAAATCGGAGGTCATGTACGCATCATATTGCGTTCACTAACTCGTACCTGCTTAGTACATGACTTAATCACTGTCTTTTTATAAGCGTTCCTTCGCCTAGTCGGGCGCTGCATAACCATTAAGCTGTCAGGCATCTTGTGCGTCGAAGAAAAACTGACAAACAACAAGCGCTACTCTACACTGCTCAAAACTCAACGTTGTGAATCATCATGCGCCAATTCTGTGTAAATTGTAAATCGACTAGCTACAGACTGGTCTCATAACGCATCATCACCATACTGCCTTTGCAAAGTAGGAACTTCCGCCAGCGTTTTATAATAGCTGAACAGCCTTTGTCCACAGCCTTCCCACGATCAAGA
>JADLZN010002934.1:0-99419 GCA_018155175.1 Sinocyclocheilus anophthalmus
GAAAATCATTTAAGTTAATTTTTTTTTCCTCATTAATGTACACACAGCACCCCATATTGACAGAAAAACTCAGAATTGTTGACCATTTTTGCAGATTTATTAAAAAAGCAAAAATGAAATATCACATGGTCCTAAATAGCAGACCCTTTTGCTCAGTATTTAGTAGAAGCACCCTTTGATCTAATACAGCCATGAGTCTTTTTGGGAAAGTTGCAACAAGTTTTTCACACCTGGATTTGGGGATCCTCTGCCATTCCTTTTTGCAGATCCTCTCCAGTTCTGTCAGTTTGGATTGTAAACGTTGGTGGACAGCAATTTTTATGTCTCTCCAGAGATGCTCAGTTGGGTTTAAGTTAGGGCTCTGGCTGGGCCATTCAAGAAAAGTCACAGAGTTTTTGTGAAGCCACTCCTTCGTTATTTTTGCTGTGTGCTTAGGGTAATTGTCTTGTTTGAAGGTAAACCTTCGGCCCTGTCTGAGGTCCTGCGCACTCTGGAGAAGGTTTTCGTCCAGGATATCTCTGTACTTGGCCGCATTCATCTTTCCGTCGATTGGAATCAGTCGTCCTGTCCCTGCAGCTGAAATACACCAACACAGCATGATGCTGTCACCACCATGCTTCACTGTTGGGACTTTATTGGACAGGTGATGAGCAGTGCCTGCTCATACTGCTTAGAATTAAGGCCAAAAGTTCTATCTTGGCCTCATCCGACCAGAGAATCTTCTTTCTCACCATCTTGGAGTCCTTCAGGTGTTTTTTTGCGGGCTTTCATGTGTCTTGCACTGATGAGAGGCTTCCGTCGGGCCACTCTGCTATAAAGTCCCGACTGGTGGAGGGCTGCAGTGATTGTTGATTTTCTACAACTTTCTCCCATCTCCCGGTTGCATCTCTGGAGCTCAGCCACAGTGATCTTTGGGTTCTCCTTTACCTCTCACCAGGCTCTTCTCCCCCGATAGCTCACTTTGGCCGGACGGCCAGCTCTAGGAAGGTTCTGGTCGTCCCAAACGTCTTCCATTTAAGGATTATGGAGGCCACTGTGCTCTTAGGAACCTTAAGTGCAGCAGAAATGTTTTTGTAACCTTGGCCAGATCTGTGCCTTGACACAATTCTGTCTCTGAGCTCTTCAGGCAGTTCCTTTGACCTAATGATTCTCATTTGCTCTGATATGCACTGTGAGCTGTTAGGTCTTATATAGACAGGTGTGTGGCCTAATAAAGTCCAGTCAGTATAATCAAACACAGCTTTACTCAAATGAAGGTGTAGAACCATCTCAAGGTGATCAGAAGAAATGGACAGCACCTGAGTTTAAATATATGAGTGTCACAGCAAAGGTTCTGAATATTTAGGACCATGTGATATTTCATTTTTCTTTTTTTATAAATCTGCAAAAATGTCAACAATTCTGTGTTTTTCTGTCAATATGGGGTGCTTTGTGTACATTAATGAGGAAAAAAATTAACTTAAATGATTTTAGCAAATGGCTGCAATATAACAAAGGTGAAAAATTTACGGGGGTCTGAATACTTTCCGTACCCACTGTATATGCATGAGTATGTATGTCTGTCTAAACCGAGTGTGAGTATCTGATAGCAGGCGGATCACATGAGCTTCGCTGTCTTCATACCCATTGGAAGTTGCTGCATCACAATTTTGCATTTGTTAATTGTAAGGTAAGCATTTTAGTTTTATTGTGTCGCTGTACACACAGCGCTAACTGCAGCACTGCTGATACAGTGGGGTCCAAAATCTGAGACCAGACTGGGTTTCGAAATGTATTTCAAACCTGGAGATGAACAGAACGTTTTTGGATTTTAAAATCTGAAACAAAGAATTTTTATAATAAAACGTGAACTAATAATAGGTCTTTGACTCATGTGGGTGTACATGATTTGAAACATAATTACACTACCATTCAAAAGTTTGAGGTCAGTGAGATTTTGTAAATGTATTTATTTAGCAAGGGTGCATTAAATAGATCAACACAGCACAAGAAATATCTCATGACAAATGTTCCTTTTCCACAAAAAATTAAGCGCACAATGTTTTCAACATGATAAATAAGAATGTTTGTGAGCAGCAAATCCCCTATTAGAATGATTTCTGAAGTAATGGCTATAATTCAGTTTTGGCATCACAATAATTAATTGTATTTTAAAATATATTTAAAAACACAGCTATTTTTAAACTGTAATAATCATTCACAATATTAGTTTCCAATGTATGGGGATGTGGATGTGGATTTTCATTTAAATTTCGATTATGCTGACAATATAATTTGAAAAAAACTGCATTCAAAATGTCAAAATAGAAACATTTTGACCAGTGGTCTCAGACGTATGGATCCCACCATATACAATGAGAAAGACTAAATATAATCAATGATAGAATAAAAACTGAGTGGGACTGCTGCCCCTTTCAGGACATCAGTTTAGAAAACAGAGAGAGAGTGTTCAAAACAGTCTCCTCCTTTTATATCTAACTATAACTAACTAAGGCTAGAGAGTGTATATGTGTATTGACTATAGAGCATCTGCTAAATCAATTAATAATGATCAAAACCATGTGATAAACATTTATGCTCCTCGTGATATTCCGTTCCTCCTATAAGTCTATAAGTTCCTCCAATAAACTCAAACTTTTCATATAGTCATATGAGCTCACAAGTTATTTCTATACTTTTTCTCCTCTTTATTTTGAAGGATGGAGTCTCTTCAGTACTCAAGAGCATGAAGTGATTTCTAATTATAGGGAGAAGTCTTTAGATATCCCACTCACTGCCTACATAACAAACATACCCAGGCCTGAGTCTAAAAATGACACAGAGGAAACTGTTATCAAAGGGAATTCACTTTACTTCGGAAACACTGAGTCAGATTTACTGGCACCTGCAGTTACTGAAAGCAAATCTTGCTTTTACATGCAATGTTTAGGAGCCTCAAAATTAATTGGAATTGGTCAGAATAATGCTCTAGAGGTAGGCAGAGCAATTATTTGCAGCAAAGAATGACTCATTTAAAACTTTAGCCCCACTCATGTGAGCATTTACTTCAGTAAACGGAGTAAAAAAGATTATCTACAGTGTGTCATTAAATAATAACTGAGCAACTGTAACAGCAAGCACAGAAACATGGCTCACAATATAAAGGGATAAGTATAATCTGTAAACGTCATGCTGTTTTTGCTTTGTATCCATTCTGGGTCCTGAGGCTCAAACTCAATGTGAGTGACAAATATTTCAGTGCCAGTTCTTAAATGACTTCCTTAAGGGTGTCTCAGCAGAGGCATAACCACTGTATACACATGCTCAGACCAAATTCAGATGGTTAAGGTTTTTCAATGGCTGACTTACTCTCAGTCCTGAATATGTCGATAAATTGTTATTCCTGGGGTTCCATTTGTTGTTTTGTTGATATTTGGGGGGTTTGTTTTTTTTTGTGTGGGGGGTGGGGGGTGGGGTGGGGTGTTTTGGTGGTGGGTGGGGGTTTTGTTTGTGGGGGGTGTGGGGGGGGGTTTTTTTTTTGGGGGGGGGGTGTGTTTTTTTTGGGGTTTGGGGGGGTCCTTGTGCGATTTAGCGAGACAGCTTTACACCACACAAGCAGCAGTGTTTGCTTTGTGAACAAATGGCTCTTATGAACTTTAAAAAAAAAAAATGAATCATTCAAAAAGATTCTGAAATCCGAAAGATTTCAAATTTGGTAGTAAGTTAGCAGTTTGAATCTGCTGCACTCAGTCTGTGAATCATTTAGAGGCATTACTGAGTTCAGAAACAGACTCCCTTACTAAACTTTTAGTCTCATTTTGGTTATGCACTATTCAGAGTGAACCAGGAACCATTACTGTGACATATACTTTAGGTTTGTAAGACTTCAGTCATGATTCTGCATATGATTTCGATATATAATCAACATCTTTAAATCAATAGTTTTATATTTCTCCATTGTTTTTAATTTGATTATGTCATTTGCAATGCTTCATGGGATAGTAGTTTATTCCCCCATTGAAGCTGTCATGTACACAGTCTTATAACTTTGTTTTTGTGTCTTTGCTTCAAAGTTTGTACTGTTGTGATTCACCTTGCATCTGGTTGGTTTGGTTCATGGCTAATAACTCTTTAATAACTCTCGTTTAAAAAACAAACCAAAACCATTGAAAAAGTGGGTTTGCACTGTTGCACTCTATTGCTGTCCATATGACAATGAGTAATTAAAGAGAAACATTCACATAGTTTTGCTGTATTATTTTACAATTTTATTATTTAATAAATGTAAAAAAAAATCGAATATTTTACAAAACTATTGTGTAGAATATGAGCTATTTTTTTTATTGTTGAACTGACTGTAGAGAAACCTTTGAGTAAAAATATGTAACTTTTTAAAAACATTTTACTTTTTTTCTCCAAAAAGGCAGAAATAATCTATACATTGTCAGAAAATAAACTGTGCAAAAACAGTTTGTCACTGGGGCAGTTAACCTTCAAAGGGACACCATTGTACCTTCTTTACCCCTAAAGGGATATTAGAACCTTAATATGTACCTTTAGATAGTAATATGTTCTCTTATGGTACAGTTATGAAACATTTAGGAGTAAAGAAGGTACAAAGATGTCCCTTTACGGGCACTGCCCCAGTGACGTATGCCTAAAGGTAAAATTTTTGCATGTTTTCTAAGAGTGTATTCTAAAAACATCCCTTCACTACAGAATATAGCAGTGACTTGTTAAAAGCTAAAGTACAAAGCTGCACAGCTACCTTTATAGAGCCATTCTGAGATTTTACAACTAAAAAAGTCCTTTGGCTGCAAAATATTTCATGTTGTCAAATACCCTGCCTTTACATTTAGAGAAATGCAAATGGGATAGTGCATTTGAATTTGATTTTGACACAGTGTTACTTATTTTCAGCAGCAAGGCACAAGGCAACAGCACAATGGGACAAGCATGGAAACAATCTTCTCATTAGTAAGATCATCAACCGGCAGATGATGAAAGCCACATTGAGAGCGGCCACAGCATCACTTTCATTAACAGCAACTATTTGCGGAAATGTACAACATTTCCTCCGGTCTCTGAGGGGCCGAATGGCAAAAAAGGACATTTGTATGCATGAATATTAAATTTTTTCTTGCTCCAAATGTAAATAATTGATCAGGATGCACTTAGGAAACCAGCATCTCGGAGGCACTTTACCAACATGTGTCCTTCAAATTCACAAAGGATCCGTCTCCAGATGAAGAAGAAATTACAACTGCTCTCAATGCCCCCTCAACCCCGACAAACAACACAAAGATGTTTGATCTCTGAAACAATCACCATCATTGTCAAGGGAACTTTTGAAGCTCCTGGGTGAGGTCTTGTGTGTGGAGCTTTCACGTAAGGTCACTTTGAAACTGCATGAGGTTCATGTCTGCCGCATACCTCTCCTCATTTACCGCAGCTCGCTAACGCTATACAGGAATTCCCCTCAGCGTGATCTGTGAGGGGCTCTGACTGCACGCTCAACAGATGGCCGTGAGGTAGCGTTGCTAAGCGACTGGTCATTACTGATCCCACAGCTCGCTCTGGAGAAATCTCTCCTGCATTATGAACTTATTTACAATAATACCACTTTTCATCTGAATAATCACTCTGCGACTGGTGCATCGGAAGACTAATACTCCAGGGCATTTTAAGTCATTCATTTAAAATGTCTAGCCTAATTAGACAAGGAAAGACGCTCAAGAATTAGAAAATTTAGTTATTATGAAGCAGGATTAATGATGAAACACCTTTGCTGCTGATTCTGCTGTTTAATATTTACAAAACTTCCCAAAAAAGCTTTAAATGCACAGAATAAAGCATTTCAAGTGAGAATGGATCTAAAAGCGGTGCGCAGGAGACAAACAAACACAACTCAAAGGAGTGTACTACACTAGAGCAGAGGAAGCGTACGCCGATCCCGAGTCCTTATTTGATTAGACACCGTGAGAAGCATTACCAGCAGTGTGTTTATAAATGGGCAAAAGGATGAAGATGCAGTTCAATGTCTTAATGTCTGAGAAGAGGGTGTGAGATTCTTTCATCTAAAAATAAGTTTTATAAGCGCTTCTCGTCGCTTGTCCTCACCTCCCATTTTCTGGAAATGTGGCGGACAGATGATTCACTCCAAGAAGGAGGAAGAGGAGGAGGAGGAGGTATATAGATGTTAACAGAACAAATAACACAGACAGACACATCTGTCATCTTTCTTATTCAAACAAACACTCATAAAACAAAGATAGACCATTTTATCCATGTATTGTATAAACATACTTGCAATGCAGAGAGAGACAGTAAAACAAACATGAACAGATGCACAGATGTACCCAGAGGTCAAAGTTCAAATAATATGCAGACAGAAATCTTAACAGTGCTTTGCATAAATGAGCTAGTGATGGACTGATGTTAAAATTCTATAACATTTTGTCTAAATATATCAAATATAAAACACTCAAATCAATTGACATCACAACATTAGAATGTACAATATGAAAAATGAATGTCAATTTTGAGATTTGCTAAGTATTACAGTGATTTGAGGTCTGCTGAAAATTAACAGTGTTAATAAATTCTTAGTATGTTTAATGATGAAGTTTAAGTGAGTGTTAGATGACAGCAAAGGTAATCTAAATGCAAAAAATATGGGAAAATAGTGATGCACTATTAAATATGCCATATCCCATGCCATGAATAAATAAAAGTTCTAATATCGACAACAACCAGTTGGTAGACTATACTGTCCAGTGCCTTAAATACAGTTACTAACATTATTTTGCGAGAATATATTATTTATATATATTATATTAGATCACATCATCAACATCTTGTTATATAGTAACTTTACCTGTCATTTGTTTGGCCGAAAAGCTGCATATGTTCTTTACTAATAGTAACCGCAGGTTTTCTCTTTCTATATTCCATATACCATCATTCAACTATATATGGGATATAGCCGTATCTAAAGTCAACAGACTTTATGAGCTCTTGTGCCTGCAAGCAAAGGAGAAAGTGCTTTCTTTTTTTATATGACTTTACACACCACTTAACTGCATGAAACGTCAAGCACACGTATGTCAGGAGCTCCCATTTGGGACATCAAAAAAGGTAACACACTAGCAACCCTATGACACATCCAATTCCCAGATAAACAACCATGACAGTGACAAATAATCCCTAACCCCTTTAATAAATATGTAATACGTTTATCTATGGGGGCATCAGAAGATAAATAAGTAGATGATTCTCCCTCAGATGTGAATGTGGAGTGGCCCATGGGGACATATTCAGGCAGGGGATGAGCAAACTTGAAAGGCATTGCATTTCTGAAAGACAGTATATATTTTTTCTTTTGTTCAAGTCTGTCACTGAAATCTAATCAAACCACACAGAGGCAAAGAGAGAGCTGGAGGCTGGCAAAAGGCTTGCCTATACATTTCAATAAAATTACACTGTAAAAATGTTTTATCGGGTAACCTAAAATGTGCTTCATGGGGTAACAAATTAACTTTTTAGATTTTTATTCAAAAACACTTCATTTGAGCAAATCAATAATTTGGTTAGGTAAAAATCAAAAGAATTGGAAGAGTCAGATGAGGTAAAAATAACTAGAAAACATCTCAAGTAGTGCATTTAGTTTTCAATATATAATGGGTTAGCATTTTGCTAATGTCAATAGATAAAAGACAGTATACCTTAAACTTGAAATGGACATTTTTCAATGTGGAAAATATAGGTCATTTCTGTAGATATTTTGTTGCATTAAGCAAGAACAAATGTCAGCGACAATTTGGCTAAATTATATAATCTTGACCTGAACTAGAGGTGGCTTTTGCTGTTGTAATCTACTGTAGTCAAACAGTCAAGTTGATTTAATCCTATAACACATAACTTTAAAGAAACTGATTTAAATGTTTCTACATGATGCAGAATATTCAGCTACCTGATAAAACTATATTTTAACCAGTAGGCTGTTTTAAAATTAGTATATGAATAGATAGAAAATGAATCTCAGAAAGCAGTTAACATTTAGAGGCGTGCTGATTCTTTATGTCGATAACGGGAAGCTTGTTAACTGCTTTGTAACAGTGATGGAAAATATGATTGCTGGACGTCTGGGGGAAACATGTGAAATTAGCTTGGCCATTACCTGAGCAAGCCCACACCAATGAGAGCCTTGCATTATCAGTCTAAATGTCTAAATGAGTACAGATGTGTGGGTGGATGTGCTAAGTCCCTGATTCTTATTAGTGGGATTTCCATAGAGGGTCGATACGGCCTGTGCTTACCAGCGTCCTGCTGGAGTCCCACACACTGTCCTGTTCTGACATGTAGTCACAGTAGCTAATCACCAAGCCTCCGACTCACTGCATGCTTAATCACTTTGGGGGTGGCCAGAGAATTGGGATGAACAGCTCCGACATAAAACGCTGAAGCAACCTTCTACACGTTCTTTCTTTATCTTTTTTTTGGATTCTCTTCTCCCTCCCTTTCTCTCAATATAATGAGTCAGCATTTATGTTTACATTGAATCATTTAGCAGATCCAGAGAAACAGAGGAGCATCACAAACAATTAACATGTTCATATTAGAGCCAACAATATTTGCAGTACTGCAAGGCCAAGTTTAAAAGTAAGCTACAAAAGAAGAAAAACAACAAAAAGTAGAGAAAAGTGAAAACAAGAAGTACCTTTATGTATGGTTGTGGTTTAGCTAAGTGCTTGCAGACAATGTGTGGCTTCCGGGGTGAAAGTTGGAAGCACGTTACTCCAACATGGCAACAGAAAGAGTGAAGGTTCTGGAAACTTTGTGATAGAACCACTGTGTTCTGGAGAGGCTTAATAGTTACAAGATGAGCCTAGATGAGATGTGGGCAGTGAAGTTCTAATGTGATCTCAAAAAGTTGCTCAGATCACCACCTTTTAATGTTTGAAAATAATGTGTTTCAGCAGAAGCATTATGTAGTGTAGTGTGTGAGAGACAGATGAAGATAGAGTTCTAGTTAAATGCCACAATGAAAAATTAGCTTTTTGTAGAACTTAAAATGTCAACAGTTTGCACATCTTTTGGGAGATATAATTAATTTTCCTAATCATTTTAAGTAACTGTTTTGAGTTAACTAAAATGTCAAATCGCAATGTGATGAAACCTGCTGTCATTCTAGCTATTATCTTTTCAAAGGGATAGTTCACTTTAAAACAGAAATTCTGTCATCATTCACTCATTATCCTCATGTCATTCCAGACTCCTGTGGAACATTTAAGTAGATATTTTGAGAAAGGTCTCGTTTTTTTTTTTTTTTTTTCCGTACAGATCAATGAAAGTCAGTAGTCATCAAAATTGTTTGGTTCTCAACATTCTTTAAAAATATCTGTTCTGCAGAACAAATAAAGTCATAAAGGTTTGGAATGACATGAAGGTGAGAAAATGATTTTTGGGTGAACTATCCCTTGAAATATCTCATGTTTTCTCTGAACCATACAGTGCACATCCTGGAGAGCTACATGTGCTTGTTGTCTTAAACTATCAAGAACATCACATGAACAATCATGTGACAAAAAATGTTTACATTGGTTATTAACTTGTCACACAGACCTCAATGTTACGTTTCAAAGACTGTAGGAAACAAGTGGAAGATCTATGTGCAGGTAGCTTAATTAAGAGACAAAGTAAACAAAGAACAAGGAACACAGAGAACAGAAACATGAGTGGAACAGCAACCATAGCATTTAACAACTCACAAAGCACTAGAGAAACACAAGGGCTATAAATACACTGGAGAACAAAGGACCAATGAGTAACTATGACAACAAACAAGGAAAGGGGTGCGGCTGATTAACTACCATTGCATCTAACAAGGGACAAGGCACACAGCAAACAGGAGCAGAACACAGACAGGGAACATGTAACATAGCCCCCCACCTAAGGAGCAGATTCCAAACACTTCAAAATAAAAAACAGAAAATACCCAACAAAATTCCAGGAGGGAGTAGGAGTGGAGGCAGAACAGGGGGCGGGATGGTGGGACAGGCCCATGGAGTGGAAGAGGACCTGGAGACTGTGGTGGAGCAAGAGAACAGGTTGGAGCAGGCAGAGTGGGTGGCCAAGGTGGAGCAGGCAGAGCTGGTGTCCAGAGCCGAGCAGGTGACCAGGGCGGAGCCAGTGGAGCAGGAGACCAGGGAGGAGGGGCAGGCGGAGCTGGTGACCACCACAGTAGCGCAGGTGGAGCTGGAGACTACCATGGAGGAGCTGAAGACCACCATGGCGGATCAGGCAGAACTGAAACAGCCCCTGTGATCATAACAGGACAGGCAGAGGGTAAAAGGACGACCTCCATGGTCGTGTCAGGAAAGGCTGAGAGTACAGAGATGGCTTTCTTGGCCATGACAGGATAGGCAAAGAACTCAGAAACGGCTTCCATGGCCTTGACAGGACAGGCAAAGAACTGGGAGACAGCCTCCTTGGCCGTGGCAGCACAGGCAAGGAGCTCAAGGGCGACCTCTGTGGTTGAGACAGGACAGCCAAAGAGCTCATAGGCTGGCACCAACACAGGACTGAGCTCTGGGACTTGAGCGGGCTCATGGACTGGTGCGGGTGACGCCACCTCTTGAGGATCTGGAGCGGGCTCCGCTGCTTTGGGTGGACCAGGAGAAGTGTATGTGGCCCATACACACAAAATTAAGACTCTGGTGTGGCGGACATGATGGCTGGAAACTCTGGAGTGGTGGCCATGTTGTGACAAGACTCTGGCATGGCGGCCATGGCTGGGGTGTGGTGGCCATGTCGTGACGAAACAAGTGGCGACCACTTGGACCGACATCAACAGAGGGTCCGCCACACTGGATGTCAGTCTCGTACTCCCCGAGACTGG
The DNA here is from genome assembly GCA_018155175.1 of Sinocyclocheilus anophthalmus. Lineage (NCBI taxonomy): Eukaryota > Metazoa > Chordata > Actinopteri > Cypriniformes > Cyprinidae > Sinocyclocheilus > Sinocyclocheilus anophthalmus. The sequence continues at coordinate 10,880 of JADLZN010002934.1, forward strand.
AGGTCCAGTGGGCAAGATGTTGCAGGCTGATAACATTAGTGGTGGCCCAAGCCCAAACACAACAAAAGTAACCATTCATAACTGATCATTTCAAGTAGAAGAACAAACTCATCCTGACATCACAAGACCACAAGCTAGTAAACATGACAGCAAAATCAACTGGCAAGCGGTCAAGCAATACAACCATATTCATTATTTATGTCTCAGTGCATGCTGGTAAGAGGATGAATAGGAATGAATCCCAAAACCATTTTTCACTATAGGCCTATTTGAACTAAAATGTATTTATTCAGCTCACCTGCTTTGATTTTTGGTTCAAAAAATGTGAGTACACTGTAAAAGAAAATCAGCATCAAGATGCATTACTTGTGTTCCTCAAAGTTTCTTTTAGAACTAATAGCAGCGTTATTTACTTTATCTTAGATCCCTTAATCTCATTTTTCGCAGTGCGGGGATATGTGTTGGGGCTGAAATTTCACCATGCCTGATATTGCACTGTGATGTGCAGTTTCATCTAATCTACCAGATTTCTGGCTCACAGTCACTAAAAGCACTGCAAATGCCCCATTCCAAAACACAAGAGCAGTCCTCAAAAACACAATAAAGAAGAAAAGAAAAGCTCACATAATGAATTACATATTACTATCTCCACAATCTCAGCATGACATGAAAATTCATTACCTATTTTCTAAATGCATGTGATTGATCTTATTGTGAATGATTCACCCATGTATATGCTATATATTTTTTTGACCTCATCATTTTTAAATGTCAAAACTCAGCCATTGAGATAACATTCTTATATTCAATCAATTCATTTTAATATCAGTGATATTAACACATTCCAAAAAAAGAGCTTCAGAAAGGATATAAAAAGCTAGCGTGTTGTGTTGCTGCTGCTATAATCAAAATCATCAAGCATAAAATGAGTGCATACTGAATGTCCGTTATACCCTGTGGTCATCATGTATTCTTCTGCATATTCATATAACTGTCACTCAAATGTCCAAGTTTAGAAGTTTAAACATTAGTATTGATATTTGTTTCAAGGTAAGCTAAAAATTAGCTAAATATTGCTAATCTAATCAATGATAATCTAAATTAACAGGTTTTCTTCAAGACACAAACATGATTTAATATGACTTAACCTGGCTATATTACACCTACATAAGCAGTTTTAAGGTTCAGATTAGGTAGGAAAAACAGCTCATTGAGGCAACAACTTCAGGTTTCCTCTTTCAACACTGCAGATCATGAAAGATTAATGTAAGAATCTTTGCATATTAAAATTTGAGAGGGAGAGGTTTGTAAAAAATATGATCAGCCCTCAGGAAAACTTCCTGAACATGCCACCATCACCATCACAAACCTAAAGCGGCAAGAGTTACACTAAAACAAATGAAATTTTAATTTCAACTTTTATGTTGGTGATAAATATGCACTTACTGTTTTCCGCTTGTTCCCCTCCAGGCCTTATCCTTCAGCAGTTAAGTGACACAAACACTTCAACCTATTTAGAGGTCATTTGTATTGTTTATATCACACAATACACATAATAAAGGCAATGATACCTTGTTTCTTGACAGGCATATTTGCCCAAAAATGAAAATTTGTTGAAATGTCCTCACCCTCAGGCCATCCAAGATGATTAACATCTTGTGAAGTGAGTAGCTGCATGTTTGTAAGTAAGAAACAAATCCACCATTAAGGTGTTTTAGCTTTAAACCATCATTTCTGGCCAAAATACCAGTCTATAATCCATAATTATAGACTTTCTCCAGTTAAAAACTCCATACCCTATTGTCCCCTCACATCAAAATCCATGGACATATTTGTTTAGAAATGTTTTGGATTATTTTTGCTTTTAAACAGTGCTTGATCTGTGCAATTCCAGGGACAAACTTTTTCACTGGAGAACGTGGATTGATAACTAAGGACAGCATTTGTTTCTTACAAACACAATTTTTTGCTTCACAAGACGTTAATTCATAGAATGGATTCGTGTGAATTACTTGTGTATTATTATGTTTTTATCAGCTGTTTGACTCTTATTCTGCTGGCTCCCATTCACCGCAGAGAATCCCTTGTTGAACAATTGATGTAATGCGAAATTTCTCCAAATCTGTTTTGGTGAAGAAACAAACTCATCTATATTCGGTGGTTGAAAATGAGATATTTTCCGCAAAGTTCCATTGTTTGGGTGAACTCCCTTCAAAGAGCAAGTCTGTTGTCGTACCACCAGAACAGCAGTTGGTGAGGACAGCTTAGCATAGCATGGCATTCAATGCAAAAAATCTTGATTGCACGCTCTTCTGTATATTTATTCAATCTTAAACCATTATATTTTCCTCATGCCATCAATTAAGGCCATGGATTTGCTTACAAGAGAGACATTTCTCTGATGAATGCATCTGTCTCTGTCCCATGTCTCCAGCAGGTAATCTCTCACAGTGATTGTCCATTGAGACTGAAATCTGCCCGCTGCTCTTTGGATTCCATCATATATGCTCACAGTGGTCATCACAGCCTTCACTGTCTAACATCTTATAGCTGACCTATTGATGGGGAGACATTCTGTGCCTCTTGATGATCTTTACAAAGGTCTTTACAAAGGCCATACTTACATACCCTTTTAAAAGTCCAAGTTATCACGATACAGACCAATCTGGGGGAAGCTGGTTTTCTCACTTGAAAGCATTTTAACACCTCTTTTTTTTTTTTAAAACAACATACTGTAGAACACTGGAGCAAATTACTTAACAGTTGTTTGGAAAAAAATGTGTTTGGCTTGATATAAGGTCAACATGCAGTGACAGGCAGAAAAATAATTCATGTCTGACTAAATTCACATGATTTCAGTGGTTTACATCTATACTTTTGCGTATTTAAGGGTATTAGGGTTTCATTCTGTACCAAATAATTGGTACAGAAAATATGAAGAAGAAAAAACACTCACTTTAAATGTCCAGATATTTAAATCCTAATGCACCATGAATAAAAAGTAATGTGGTCATTATGTGGGGTCTCATTATCATTTAGCAGTAATTGATCAAATTAAATGTTTGTTTGTTTGTTGTTTTAGTATTTAACTTATAGAGGTTTTTGTTTTAAATCGATAACAATATAACCACCAATATGTTCTGTATCGCACTAAACATTTTAGAATTTATGGCTGTTATTGAATAAAATATAAATGAAAAAAAGTAATGTAAAGGAAATTATTTTTGTAATCAAAATCAAAATTTTCTGTAATTGCTGCTGCTTTGTAACACAGTAGGAACACTTCCAGTGTGAAAATCCAACAGCTGCCCTTATGTACTGCTTGCATGTGTGGTGTGAAATAAGACAATACAAAAATAAAAAAACAGAAGTATGGGAATTTGTTATAATATTGCTCTAAGCAATCTCATAAATCTCATATGGACTAGAGCAACCCACGAGAATCAAGATCTTTATCAGTCTCACAAAGACATTCTCGACCTCCTTTATCAAGCAAGATTAACTGTCAGCTTGGATAAAATTCAAGGTGCCTAAATTTTGTGGTGCCGAGAATTCGTATTCGTAATAGAAGTATCGCAGGCAAAATAATTTATTCGATGCACTGCGTACAGCAAAAGTGTTGATTTGATTTACAAAACTACAATAGAAGATGCTGACCTGTTAGATTTATGATTTGCTTATTTGCTGTGCTGTTGAAAAATATGACCGATTAAGCATTAATTTAAACACTGCAAATCAAACGCTACTATTCAAATATTCTGGCATATTCAATCATACATATCTTTAGAATACTTCAAAATATTCAATAAAAGCTGGTCATCAGTAACACTGCTAACATGACATCACTGAACTGAAAATGTTATACCATACACAGTATTATGGATTATTATATGTCATTGATTTAAAAGGTCAGGCTAATGAAACTGTGTTGATCCATTTAAGTGTGAAAAAAAATCAAATCATTTTGTCATCATAATTACGATTCCTAATGAAGAAGCATTATTTTTTTAGGTCTAAGGGGGAAAAAAAAAACCACAATCCACAAGCCAGTCATGCATGATATTTCACAACAATTCAAAACATCACACACATTTTCATAATTAAAAATTCTATAATTTTTATTCACCTTCCAGAGTTCACTTCAGAAATATTCAATCTGTTTAAAAATACGATTTATAGACTCTCGACCCCACATCCTTTTCAGTCTCCATGCGAAATATTTCACATTTCACTTTACAAATTCGCTTCCACAAATTCAGTGGCTCAAATTCGCCAGAAAATTCGGCATTGCATATCCGGGAGCTGCAGGAATAGCAGTAGAGTACCGATGCATCTGCATCTGCTGTTAGTCGCTCACCAGCATGTGGTGCAAGCAGCTGTTGACGAAGACCGAAGCAACAGGTAGAGCAAGTCATTCACTCAAAAAAACTGATTTGCAGAAATGGAGCAAGCGGTAGAACTAACATTACATCTAAGACATATATTGTTTTCGGTTGCTTACTTTCCTTAACTTTATATCATGGCTTGTGTGACGCTGAGTTGTAATACTGGGGTTTTCCTCTTAAGTCAAAGACCTCTCAGTATACACCTTATTGATGATGCAAAAAATGCAGCCTCTAAAAATGCAAACCCTAAAAATACAAGGCATTAAAATGTAAGAACTGTTAATGCAATGCATTATTTTTTTTCAGTTAGTGCAATTCAACATGCTTTTTTGTTTCAAAGACATTTGCCATTATTATCATCACTAAACACAAAACTGATGAAAAATGTCTCAAGCTAGTTGCTCTCCTCATTAAAATAATATTTTCCCAAAGTACACACAAAGTAGAAACAAAGTAGAAACAAAGTACAAAACACTGCCAGCTTCACTACATTCACAACTTTTAATCAAAACAACTAACTAGCTTATTTGAACCTTAAGAACTATAATTGCAACTTGCTTATCATATAATGTTGCATAAAAGCTTTGAATTGATCATTGCTTGCATGCTTTTAATCCCCCAGCTAGAATGTTTTAATTATCGGGAACTGGATATTAGTTATACTCATTTTAAACTTTTCTGATCATTATCCTGCACAGCTGATTTGATTTATTAAGAAACTTTTTTTGGACCGTCTTTCATTTAAAATCTCTCTTTAATTATTGATTTAGAGCATTGAGCACAGCACGTGACATCCTATAAATCTGATTCTAAATTGTTCTGTGACTGATGCTCACAGAAAGGATCAATGGATTAATTTCTATGAGATGGGTGTTCTTGTGGGCCGAAGACGTGCCTGCACATGCAAAGAGCAGGATTATGACATTTGAGCCAGGGCCTCTCACGTCTGATGGGTGGAGGAAAGCTGGCCTAAAGGGCTGAGTTGATGACAAATGGTAAGGTGTGAGGCAGAGCACTCTCCCTCACCAGCTCAATCACACTGAATAAATACACCACCACACACCTCGACCCTGCCTATATAACTGTCTGTCTTAATAGTTAACAAGACAGCTGCAAGTGTATGTGTGTGTCAGTGTAGTTCATTTGCTTAAAAGCAGTTAAAAGAAGAAGAAGAAGAAGAAAATTAATTTACTCAACATGGTCTTTACTCATATGACTTTCTGGAACCATCATTAATTATATATATATAGTATATATATATATAGATATATATATATTATATATATATATATAATATATATAATAAAATGTAATTATAGTTTATATTATATTATATTAGTGTCACAGATCGGCCAGACTCGGTCACCTCCCAATCACAACGATCCCTCTCACCTGAGTTATGAGCACCTGCACCTGTCACCAATCAAGCATCTCATCAACCAGCCTGCATAAAAGCACACACCTCAAACACCCTCATGGTCTGATCTCGTACACATGGCACAGCGGGCTGTTGGGAGAACATTTATATAAAAGCAGCTGGAATTGGGACTTGTAGAAGTGTCACATTTTTCTAATGTTTATCACTACGCACTGATTGTAGCTGCCACAGAATATATAGGGAGTATGTGTTTGCAAGAAATAATGAAGTAATCCTCACCCAGCTGCTACAATTCCCTGGTGGTAAGAAAAACGCTTCTTGACTTAAGAGGTCTTTCAACTGGCTACAGGTCTTCAGAAACTTAAGTTACTAATATCTAACCTCCACCAACACATGACATATTTCATTATGCCATTATTTATTTAGCAAGCCCATGGCAAAAGTCAGAAACCATATGGGAAATATTAAGTTCACCCTGACTACTTCAAAAAGAATTAAGAGGGTCATTAGAATTGAGGAGCTGATAATGGAATGCACTTAATTACTTGATCATCAGGAAGTGTGACCACCTCTTCAAAAGCAAATGAAGAGCATCCAGAGGCAGTTGCCTTTGTCTTTACTAATATGAACAGAAGGACATTTCTCAAAAAAGAAAAAATGTCAGCACAGTTTAGGTTCACAAGGTGAATGAATAAATAAAATGTCTGGAATAATGTCCGTCAAACAGACCAGTCCCTTGTAAAAATGTCTGGTTATTATGCATAACACCATGTTTGGCAAGAACACACAGTGTATAGCCATAAACACTTCATACTAGCCGTCAAGTGATGGAGGTGTGATGATCTGAGCTTGTTCTACAGCCACAAGACTTGAGCACTTTTTGCAGTCATTGAATAGAACATGAACTACTTTTGATCCTAAATTATTCTAGTTAACTTGAGGCCATCTGTCCATCAGCAGGACTAAAATTGAATCACATAAGACAATGACCTGAAATGGACCTGCAAATGCAACCAAATGGCCAAAACTTTTACAAGGGGTCCAAACTATTCCCAAAATAACATTAAAGACAACAAAAAAATGTATATCCATATTTATGTAAATTTTATCTTATTGATGAATGAATGAATTAACAAATATAAATATTATAATATATTATTTCTACGTGAACTATTTCTTTAAGACAGTTGCTCAGATTCTGCTCAGAAGAATCTTCTGACAACAACAAGATTTCCTGTGGTTTGAACACCTGCCTCAGTTGTAATGTTATATCCGGTATACAGTGAAGTCCGGTTTGGGAATTAAGCACATTAAGTGACAATCGGAAAAAGGGTTCAGGCCAATAATTAGCAACTCTACTTGACCCCTACTGCTGCAAACAGATATATCGACAACTGCCCTGGCTTATGTACCTGATCCTTCACCTTCAGCAAAGATTCAATCTGTGTTGCACAATTTACCCAATAACAGAATTGATAGAGTGACTTATGATACGCTCAAAGCCAGGCAGTGTTCAAAGTCTAAAATCAATGTTTAATGGGTGACTGATTCTTGCAAGGGGTCTCTCATTTATTGAATACTCAAGAAAGGCAAGTTTCAATCTGAAGAATTTATAAAATTTATAAAATGCTTGTGAAGTGGTTTCTTGCAGGTATTCTTTCACCCAATCAGACAGTTTACATCAAACGCAGAGAATGAATGAGCATGTCTCAGTGACCGATTCAAGCTATGTTTTCATCTCTGAAAAGCTGCTATTTTAAATTCAACCTCAAGTATGGTGCTATAGCTACCACCACTTAAGATGGTTCAGTCAAATCAAATCGATTTATTTTTATTCAATCACATAGAAGAGCAGTCTTTGTTCTTTGCACAGTGTTTCTTGCTATTTTTTGAGTTAAAGACTCACAAGACTTATTCTGTTGTCTCTATTCCATTACAGTATGTCTAGCTATTTTTAAAAGCTTATACATCTTATATAAACACCCGCATAAAGCACATCTGTTTAAGGTCAGGTGAACCCAAAACCAGGCTAATTACACAATGTTTCCTCAAGAAAAATTACATTTTGAAAATATGTATTTTTACACATATATTAATGTTCATGTAGTGCAGTAAATGTGCTGGCCCTCAACTAATAACTGAGGTACATATACCAAAATAAAAATGTAAAATAACAGTTATTTTAAATTGCAATAATAATATTTCACAATTTTACTGTATTAATGCAGCCGTAGGTGTAATCCGTTATCCATTCGATCTGCTGTGTTTTGTTGGACGCTTTTTTATTTAATATTGAAAGTAGAAAAATTCGAAAACTGCTCCTTTTTCATTTTTTATTTTTTTTCCAAAAAACGAAAAACGAGAATTCAGCTTAATTTTTTTTTTTCGTTCATGGGTGGAAAAATGAATAAGCAGCTTGAATATTTGATTTCTACATGTGGGAGGGAATTAAACGCCCCTTTCTGTTGATTTGTCAGCCGAAGATCAAACCGTGCCTTCATCAGTTCTTCTGCAGTATCACGCAGCAGAATAATAGTCCTCCGCTGCTGCAGTTGTACGGATTAATAATGAATAGCTCGACACAACTCGTGGCAGAGTCTAGACAGGTCTTTCTTCTGTGTAGACAAGCGTTTCTTAAAGTGATAGGGGGTCCAAGAACTATTGCTATGCCTCAAGTAATTTCCAGACGGTAATTCGTTTTTTTTATCATTGATACATAGGCCCTACGGTGAGTTAATTCCAAAGTGGACTTATCTGATGCATTTAATGCTTAAAATACTCTACTCGATGAATTCCTTTTAAAACGCACGGTAATTGTCCCTCTCTTCGCTGTTCCATGTTTTCGGAGTGCATGTTGGCCAGACAAAGATTCCTCAAGGAACCGAGGACGCCGCTTACAGCAGCGCTATTCTGTCATGTTCTTCAGTATTTTGGTTCAAGGCATGACATCTTTTTTTAGTTATGTGTTAACGTACGTTACCGCATTAAAAATAATAAATTTTGTACCATAGATGTTGGAGGCTAGAAATGCCAGTAGTAGAAGTTATGTTCCCCTCGGGAATGGGGGGATAAAAATCCAAGTGAACATCCAAGCATTACTCAATATTTAATTTTAAACCTGCTTTAAAATAATGACTTGCTTGTTATCTTCTTATTTCCGTGTGCCGGCTGTTCGTATACTGATGGTTTGGTTGACAAACCAATATGCAATGGCCGTTTATTATATTTTTATGAAATATTGCGTTGCAGGTGGATGCCAGCAGCTCATTTTTCGCACACAGTTGCTAGTCCTTTCGAGATATCAATTTCTAATCAATGTTTAATGAAACTAATACTTACATGATAAGCTCCTCACAGTATTGCTTATGTAATATCATGTTCGTTTCCTCCGGTTTGTTCGTCAACAGGGCGGGCGTGAACTATAGGCAACCCAAGCCATGTTATTATTCGTGTCCTGGGTGTCTTGAGTGTTTAAAATATGATTTTGTTGTGGAAAACAATTCTTGTGAAGCGTCTCTAAGGCAACAAACGACCTTACGGGGGCAGTTTCAGTGGTCTGGCCGACGGCGACACCTCGCTTGGCATTCATACCCCTGTCCAGGCTCCAGCTGAGGTAAAAAGAGAATTGTTTTATCCTACACGTGAAGGTGATAGGCCCTGTCCTAGACTTCCTCTGTGCATCGACAGGCGAGTTATCGGATGTGGTCGAGCGAGGCATTTTCAATTTCTGCACTTCGCATCTCTTGGAGGACTATTATTTCTCTGTATAACGGCAGAAAACTGATGATGGCACGGTTGTATCGTTCAACTCCCAAGCAGCAGAAGGGGTTGGAAGTCCCGCCCCTGTAGAAAGCAAATATGCACATGTTCGGTGCGTTATTTCAGTTCCTTTCCTCCACCCGTGAACGAAGAACGAAAATTTAAGCTGAATTGTCGTTTCTCGTTTTTTGGAGAAAAACAAAAAAAAAACGCAAAAGGAGCCGTTTTCTAATTTGTCTACTTTCAATATTAAATCAAAAAACGAATGAGCGAATGATACACGGATTACACAAGCTTACGGACTTGCAAACCGTGCATGGCTAACTGTGCCTATCCCCGTTAAATTGAATCTACAGTACGTATACCAATGGTTGATATTAATGACTCTATGAAACCTTTCTTGCATCAGAGATGTTAAACTTTAGTCTGGACATTTTTTTATGTGTACTAACTAGATACTTACCTTGCTAGACCTTACGTATAATCTACATAACGCACAATACCTGAGACAATGTAACCTGGTGGCTTGTAAGTTCTTAAGCTGTAACATGGTTTTGAAGGACGGTTAGCTAAGACAATACTTGCTGTCTGTGGATTTATCTTCCGGGTCGCACTTCATCTTAGAAATATGGAAGCACTAAGACTCGCGCGCATAAGCGGGCACAAAATATCCATTCTGCATGAGACAAGAATAAACCGCAGTACCAGTCAGTCAAAACGATTTGGCTCTGATATCGTCACCTGGATTTATTGCATATAACCTTACGGATTAGACAGGCTTCACTCTTGCTGCCTTGGGCTATTGCATGTGGAAGTAATTAGATACTCACTGGTATCTTGAAAAAACTGTTACACAGAGGCATTAGACTTGATTAAAAAGAAAAGCTGGCATGTCTCTCTTAAGTGATGAAGATATATTCAAAGTATATTCATAAACATGTGCAGGAATTGGTGATGACTGGGAGGTCAATGTTTTTAAAATGATTACTAAGGAAATTTTCAAGCTTGTATACAAATCTTTTATACAAAACTTTTATGCTCAAAAAACCTACATTAAACACTCCACTTACAGATAGCTACAGACCTGTCTCTCTCCTTCCATTCATAGCGAAATCCCTCAAAAGAGTTGTTTTCAACCAGATACAATTTTTTCTTTCACAGAACAACAAACAGGATGCTAACCAGTCAGGTTTCAGGAGTCGCCATTCAACTGAAAACTGCGGCTAACTGTCAGTCGCCGTAAGCCTTTGCGAGAATTTGGCCAAAGCTGGATGTCCAAATCATCAGTTGCGTATTCTGCTGGATCTAACTGCCGTTTTGACACTGTCAATCATCAGATCCTCCTGTCTGCCCTCTCATCACTGGGCATCACAGGGATTCCTCTTCACTGTTTTGAATCCTATCTCACTGGTAGGTCTTTCAGGTGTCTTGGGGAGGGGAGGTATCCAAAACACATCAACTTGTCAATGGGGTTCCTCAGGGATCAGTTCTTAGACCCCTCCTCTTCACCATATACACTACATCACTGGGAACCATCATACAGGCACAGTTTTTCCTATCATTGCTATGCTGATGACACAACTCTACCTCTCATTCCATCCTAACGATCCAACGATAGCTGCTCGCATCTCATGCTGCCTGGCGACATCTCCCATGGAGAAAGACTATCACCTACGCTCACCCTGCAAATGACCGTGAGCTTCTTGCTTCCTCTACTTGCCCACTCTCCTGTGTCCAACTTTCTAACAGTCTGATTTCTCCTCCAGCTATGTTCTTCTACCATTACCCCATCAACTTCGGTCAGAAATCTTGTGTAATTTTTGATGACCAGCTGACCTTCAAAGACTACATTGCAAAGACTGCTCGATCTTGTAGGTTTGCATTGCACAACATCATAAAGATCAGGTCCTTTCTAACGGAGCATGCTGCACAAATTCTTGTTCAGGCCCTTGTCATTTCTAGTCTGGGCTACTGCAATGCTCTTTTGGCTGGACTCCCATCAAGCACAATCCAACCTCTACAAATGATTCAGAATGCAGCGGTACGACTGGTCTTCAACGAGCCCAAAAGAGCACATGTTACGCCTCTCTTTATCTCCTTGCACTGGCTAACGGTTGCGGCTCGAATCAAGTGCAAGACATTGATGCTTGCATATAGAAAACCCACAGGCTCAGCACCCGCCTAGTTTCACTCACTACTATGAATCTACATCCCCTCCAGAAGTCTGAGATCCTCTAGTGAGTGACGCCTCGTGGTACCATCACAAAGAGGCTCAAAATAACTTTCCAGAACATTCTCGTTTACCATTCCTGGTTGGTGGAATGATCTTCCAACCCCTATCTGGAATTCTGATTCCCTGACCATTTTCAAGCGACAGCTGAAAACTCAACTCTTTCGAAGCTACTTGACTTCATCATAAAAAAAAAAAAACTCTTTTTTTATTCCTTCTCTTTCTAGCTTGTACTGATTTGAACAATGTCTAAGAAACCTTGGTATTACAGACACTTCCTGTATCTGTTTGCCTCTTTAAGAAGAATCACTTTATATATCCCCCAATTGTAAGTCGCTTTGGAAAAAAAGCGTCTGCAAAATTCCCTAAATTAAATGTAAAACGTTAATATTTGAGTAACTTACCTGGGTAGACATTAATGGCAGTATTGTCTATTTTTGTACCCCAAAGAAATTATTTCCACACAAAGTCAATCATGAATCAACCATTGCAATATCCGTGGCAACATAATAGTGGCTTTTATTCCGAACAAATCGTGTTGCATTAATGAATTGTTGGAATAATTTCAAAGACATCATACATGACAAGGCATGAGTCATTTGTTAAAGTGTTTTTGAACAATCAGTTGCAATGAAGGAGTCCTGACTCACATCATAAAAACTGGTAAAAACTTTTTTACGCCTCCTGGCATAAAACGAGAAAGAGTTGATGTGAAAATGTCCTACATTTTATTTCACGGAGAATGTATAAAGTCAAATCTGAGCAAAAGTGAGTAAACATTATTAAGGAAACTAAGTTTTATCATTACAGATTTTTACGGGCAAGCACTGTTATCATGAGTTGAACCACAGCAACACAGCGGTTTGTTGCTATGGTTCTACCTTTCCGACTTATTATTATTAGATTATTCTATTTATAAAATCTAAATAATTATTATTATTATTTTTTTTTTTTTACAAATTTTACTCTACATTTTTTGTCTTAAATGCATATTATATTTATAATTATATTAGTATTACTATGTATATATATATATATATTATATATCTATATAACTACATTGTTGAACACTTTCTATTTAATATTAAAATTAAAACTGTTACCTCCCAGTATCTGAATCGGATACGTGGCTGGAGAATGTTTTTTATTAAATATGCAGCGTTTCTTTAACATGCACTTTACTTTTTAGGGGTTTTTTATACTTTTAGTCTATGGTTTCCCAGATCAGCACAATCAGTTTTCATTTTCCCTATTAGCTAGGAAACAATTAAGTTTCACTTGATAACAGAAACTCCTAAAGCCTCTAGAAAATGATAACACTTAAAACTAAAATATGAATCATGAGTCGTTGTCTTTTCCTATGGGCAAGCATTTGCGTATATGTCCATCATAGAAACGCAGTGTCCTACCTCCACATGGCTACATCTGCTTTCACCTGACACGATGTTTGAATTAGATCAGTGTTCCCAAGCCATCCTATAAAGATATGCATCCAAAATTAGACTAACTATAGACCAAACAACAGTGAATTTTAAAAGCACGAAAGCTATCAATAAGGGTGCTGGGGGACAACAAAACACGTGTCATGCAATTAGTCCTGTAATTATCATGGTGAGAATGCAAGGAATCAGTATTAATGATTAATGAGGCTAATTATTTTAGAACGCCTATGGTCACCATAAGCGCCCTTAAAATCCCTTTCAATACGTCCCAGGACTTCAAAGAATCGTCATTTGACGAAATTCTTTTTGAAATTTGTTGGTCAAACAAAACAAGTCGTTCTGACAAGGTCATCAGTCACCACTTTTTCTTAAGCGCATAGTCACATTAAAGTGCAAGCCCGGTTATTTGTCTAAGGACATGCTTAAGGGTCCTATGAGCTTGCTAAAATTATTTTGTGTATTTGGTTTAATGAAATGTGTTTATGCGGTTTAAGGTTTAAAAAAACACATTATTTTCCACATTACATTATTGTTGCTCCTCTCTGCCCTGTCTTTCTGAAATGTGTTGATTTTTACAAAGCTCATTGTTCTAAAAAAAGCGAGGTGTACCGAGTGTGTCCGCTATCCAAGCGTTGTTAAAACTGTTATTTGGCCAATTCCTCAAGCGAATGACCGTAAATGTTACACCCTTACCATACTGGATGCCGTGGCCCGGTGCAATGAGACAAAAACCCTAAAAACCTATTTATAACGAGGCATTTTGGTTGCATCCAGTGGGGACATAAAATGAAAAAAAAAAAAAAAAAAAGCGTATTATAATGACTTATCTGTCTTTTACGGCAGTGCGTTGCTCGCGCCGGCGGTAAACATACAACCAGTGTCTGGCAATTTGTGATCGAATAATAAAACAACAAGCGTACTCTACACTCTCAAACTGCACTTTTGATCATCAGTGCAACTCCGTTACATATGAAAACGTACCTTACAAGTCTGGTATTCAGCATGTATTTGTCAGAACCCGACGACAGTCCGACACCACCCTCCGTTAAATGCGCGGCACACATCTGAATATTTGGTTTGAACTGTTCTGGAACAGTGTTGTAGATACAGCTTAACCATTGATTTCTAGTTGTGTCCTCTTATGGAAGGCCAAACAAAGTAGTTTTCACAACGAAACACACAGCGTCTCCACGACATGTTGGCGGCGGTAACAATACTAGTGAGAATCAAAGTTACACCTTCTTTCTTTGCGTAAACATTTGGGCGGTGTTATGCAAATCTTCCCACACAGTGACGTAGACATGTGGGGGCATGTTTAAACGAGGCGTTTTAGGAGGATGTGTACGAGTCTTAACTTTTATTAAGAATATCTCTTTGGGTTTGAGACTATAGTCTTTGTAACTTTAGGGATCTTGTCTATTCACGAACAGCTTGTAACACTCCAAAGAGAAAGGAAAACTTGAAATCGCATCATATGACCCCTTTAAACTCCTACCACTACTCCCATTTTGTTTTTATAATGATCCAGATATATTCTGATTCCTGTTTTTCTGAGATACAAAAGGTGCAAAAAAAGTTTTTCTGTTAGGTCTTTTAGATATAATATTATAATATAAAAGTGTTACAATAAAACAATGTTGTTTTATGTGTTGCTCAAAACAATATTTTCGAATTTGCTTATGCAAACTCTTCTAATTTGTAACTATAGGGAACTCAAAACTTGAACTAACAATAAGAGTAAGATTTAAAGAACACACCTCCAGAGGATCCCAGCTTTAGGAAAGTGTGCTGAAGTTTGCAACCAAACAGTTTGTGGCACATTTCAGCTCAGGTTGTTTTGTGAATATGAATGCCCCAAAAAGAGGCAGCGTCAAGATTTTCAGAAAATAATGATTTTGATTTTAGTCTGTTCATCACACAAAACTATCATATGACTTCAAAAGATTTAAAATATAGCGCAGAGCTTCTGGTGACCACTTTTATGATATTTCTACGATGCCTTTGCATTCTTTTTGAAGGTTGGCAGCCTCAGGCGTTATTCACTTTCATTGTATTGAATCAGCTGCCAGGAAATTCTTCTGAAAATTCACCTAGTGTTCCACAGAAGAACAAGTCTGGACAACGTTAGATTCAATTACTCAATTTTTAGATGAACTATCCCTTTAAAGGCAGGGTCTGTTTAATTCCAAGGATAAAAATAATGGATGGGATGGAGAAAGGTTAGGAGAAAGGGAAAGAAAGCGATGGCAAATTTATTACTCTCAGCAGGAACAAGAAAAATGTCACTCAATCGCATATTAGACACAACAACATACACCGTTATCAGTCTCTTTGACTGACAGCTTTGATACAGAATAAATGATTCATACCACTATGGACAAAGTTTTGTCTTGATGAAAGCTTACAGTCAGACCACAAACAAAAAATGAGCAGCTCTGGTATCAGTAAACCAAAGGTGCACACATCAAGACAAAGCAAGATTTGTCTTTTTTCCACAGCTTGCTGTCAGGCAGTAAATAAGGATGTCTGCGTCATTTGGAGAAGCATAGTGAGCTAATCACCCATATATTACCAGCAGGCCGTATGTTACAACAGTGAGGCAAAACAAATCAGTTGCAAGAAGCTAAATTTACATTGTGTTACGCAAAAGGTCTATCACCTGTCCAGTTTTGTGTATAAAATGTGCTCAGTTTCATTTAAAGGTTGTAAGTTATATTGCACAAGTCAATGTTTTCATTAAGGTGGCTGGCTGGATACTGCTGCAGATTGAGGGATCTCTTCAGCCCCTTGAGACATGCATTGATTTGTGATCTGATGCCATCATGCTGTTTCCTTAAGTCTAGAGATGCTTTGCGATATGACACATTATAAGCATTATTATAATATCATTATTTACTATTATATTAAGTGTATATATAATCTTTTTTAATCTAGTTAAAACACGCATCAATTCCTTCCTTAAAAAGACACATTTCCATTGATATAAATCAAACCCACAATATTACCACATGATGCAAATTAATACTGGAAGTACAAATAAATAATTATAAACGAATTATAACCTAAATTAATTCAACCTTACTCTGATAAAATGTACATACACAGCATATATACTGTAATGTAACTATATATTATCCACTAAAGGACTTATAAGCAAAAAACCTACCACATGTTTTCTGTGAACATTGCTTTGAAACAAGTGTCTTGTGAAAACTGCATCGACGTACACAATCTTCACATTTGTGGATTTTCCAAAAGATTACAAAATTAAATGAAGACAATACAACAACAAGAACCAACAAGAGTGTCACAAATCCGAGGGGGTCCATGAACTTCTGTCTGCTAACCATCAGAGGTCACCCTTCCCTTTTCATTGACTCTCGCACTCACTTGGGGGGTTTTTGCAAATATCTTCCCGGACTACATATCCCATTCAGTCCAGCAACGGATTTGCACACAAGCTGTTCTCCATCTAATGCCAACACTGATTGCACCCACTGTTTCATATGGACTCCCTCACTATTAACACTCACTCTGATCCCTCCCTCTGCCGAGTAATGTTTTAGCACCTCCACCGTTTGATAGCTACACTACAGAGCCCCTCGTTTGGCCGTCCTAGCCTAGCCTACCTAGTATTCCTTGCCTTGGCTGTTTTTTCCTCATTTTCTGTCCTGCCTGTTTCCTGGATTACCCCTTTATTCTGGCCTGTCTTTTGATTCTGTCTGCTTATCGGTGACTTACGCTAGCCCTGTGACTATTCTTGTTTTTTGCCCGCCATATACCTGTTTGTCATAGTTTGACCCTGCCTGTTATGACCACGTCTCTGTCTTCTCCAAATAAAGCTTTGCATATGGATCCGCACGTCTCACGTCTCGTCAGCCCCGTTACAGAATACTCGGCCACACAAGGATCCAGCGGCTTTTCAAGTGGGCATTGGCCAGGTATGGACACTGCAAGGCTGTTGTTAGCCCTTGAGCAGGGCACACGCTCGCTCGAGGCATACATTCAAGAGTATCTGGATATCGTCTATCACTCTGATCTACCGGACTGTGTTCTAATAGATTTTTTTTATAGTGGTGTTAGGCAATTGCTGAAGTCTAGGCTCATCCTTAAGGGGCCACGTTTGTCACTATGTGAGTGTATGGATTATGCTTTATTGGCTGTTGGCTCTTTGTGGACTGTGGGTATCGCGGAGGAACGCAACCCCACACTTACTCCTGTAATGGCCTCCGCACTAGATTACGTTCACAAAATGGAGGCGACAGATGAGTCTGATCACAAAATGGCAGACACAACAGCGCCCTGTCAAGTCAACGTTGATCTTCACAAGTCAGGTCAAGTCAGTTCATTTTCATGAGTCTAGTCAATTCACAGTTGATGGTTATGATTCTAGTCAAGTCACAGTTGATCGTCAAGAGTCAAATCAAGTCACAGTTTATTATCACAAGTCTAGTCAAGTCACAGCTGTTCCTCATGGGGCAAATCAAGTACAATTCATTATCATGCGTCAGTCTAGTTTCACAGCTGATCGTCATGAGTCAAGTCAAGTCACAGTTGATCGTCATGAGTCAAGTCTAGTCACAGCTGATCGTCATGGGTCAAGTCTAGTCACAGCTGATCTTCCTGAGTCAAGTCAAGTCGCAGTTGATCTTCATGAGTCAAGTCAATTCACAGCTGATCTTCATGAACCAAGTCGAGTCACAGTTATTCTTCATGAGTCAAGTCAAGTCCCAGCTGATCTTCATGAGTCAAGTCAAGTCACAGCTGATCTCCATGAGTCAAGTCAAGTCACAGCTGACCTTCATGAGTCCCCCCACTGATCTAGTCATTAGTCAAGTCACAGCTGATCGTCATGATTCTAGTCAAGTCACAGCTGATCGTCTTGATTCTAGTCAAGTCACAGCTGATCTTCATGAGTCAAGTCACAGCTGATCTTCATGATTCAAGTCAAGTCAAGTCACAGCTGATCCTCATGAGTCAAGTCACAGCTGATCTTCACGATTCAAGTCACAGCTGATCTTCATGAGTCGAGTCTAGTCACAGTTGATCTTCTTGAGTCAAGTCAAGTCACAGCTGATCTGCATGAGTCAAGTCAAGTCACAGCTGAACCTCCTGAGTCCAGTCAAGTCACAGTTGATCATCATGAGTCAAGTCACAGCTGATCTTCAAGAGTCAAGTCACAGCTGATCTTCATGAGTCAAGTCGCAGCTGATATTCATGAGTCTAGTCAGGTCACAGCTGATCTTCATGATTCAAGTCACAGCTGATCTTCATGAGTCAAGTCACAGCTGATCTTCATGAAACAAGTCAAGTCACAGCTGATCTTCACAAGTCAAGTCACGCGATCTTCATGAGTCAAGTTCACAGCTGATCTTCATGCTCAATTCCAGCTTATCTTCATGAGTCAATCACAGCTGATCTTCATGAGTCCAAGTCACAGCGATTCTTCATGAGTCAAGTCCCGCTGATCTTCATGGATCAGGTCCTAGTCACCGTGATCTTCCTGATCCGGTCTAGTCCACAGTTGTTCTTCCTATTCGTCAGCACAAGCTGATATTCATAGTCTAGTCAAGTCAAACGATATCATTGAGTTCTAGTGCAAGGGCACCACTTCTAGTCATGAGTCTAGTCACGTCACAATGATATTCATGAGTCAGGTTTAGTCACAGCTGATATTCATGAGTCAAATCGAGTCACAGCTGATATTCATGAGCCTAGTCCAGTCACAACTGATATTCATGAGTCTAGTCAGGTCACAGCTGATAGTCATGAGTCTAGTCAAGTGACAGTTGATCGTCATGAGGCAAGTCAGGTCACCGCTGATCTTCCTGAGTCGAGTTTAGTCACAGTTGATCATAATGAGTCGAGTTTAGTCATAGTTGATCATAATGAGTCAAGTTACAGTTCATTATCATGAGTCAAGTCAGGTCACCGCTGATCTTCATGAGTCAAGTCATGTCACAGTTGATCTTCATGAGTCAAGTCATGTCACAACTGATCTTCAGGAGTCAATTCAAGTCACAGCTGATCTTCATGATTCAAGTCAAGTCACAGCTGATATGCCAGAGCCTCAGTCATGTCTCATCTGATCTGCCAGAGCCTCGTCACGTCTCAGCTGTTTGTCCAGAGTCACGTCACGTCACAGCTGCCCTTCTAGAGTCTCGCATGTCTCAGCTGTTCGTCCCGACCCCCCCGTCACATCCAGCGTAGGTCATGGTCCAGATTCACGTCGCAGTAACAGCTGTTCACCAGAGTCACGTCACGTCCAGCTAGTCATTCCATTCCGGTCCGCATCACAGCTGAATCATCCATACCATGTCCGTCCTGTCCTGTTTTTCACCCAGATGTCGGGTCGGTCACCGTCGGTAATCCCATCTGGTGCCATTGTGAGGGATGCCCGCTAAGGTGTTCGCCCCCAGCTGGTATCCAGGCCCCAAACCCCTCACTTAGCCCTCCTATTCTGAACTCATTCCCCTGGGTCTGCAGCACTCCCATAGGGGGGGGGGTGGTTGCTTTATGGTGTTATCTGGTGCCCGCGGTACTCCACCACCGATTTTTGCTAGAGGCAGCGGCCCACGTCTAAAACCATCTCCAGAGGGCGACTTACGCTTGCTAGAACCCGCCCATGTAGCGGTGTCCACGTGAATCTCTTCAGAGGTGTCGGCGAAGGCTTCCCGAACCATCCTGAGGTGGCGGCACTTGCCTCAGTTCCTTGCGTGGTGGTGGCGCCCATCAACCAAACTCTCTGCTTGTCCTGTTCCGGCCAAGGAGGCCGCCTATGAACTTTCTGCCTGTTCTGTTCCGGCCAAGGAGTCCGCCTATGAACTCTCTGCCTATTCTGTTCCAGCCAAGGAGGCCGCCTATGAACCCTTTGTCTATCCTGTCACGGCTAAGGAGACTGGTTGCGAACTCCCTGCTCGTCCTGTCACAGCTACCGAGGCGTTTGCGAGCTCCCTGCTCGTCCTGCCCTGGCTATGGAGGCCGTTTGTGAATGCTTTGTGTCTGCCAGGGAGGTTGCCCCTGAATGCTCAGTCTTTTCTATCAACCCCAATGTTCTGTCTGTTTTGTCTGTCTCTGCTCTCTCGTTGTTTCAGTCTCCGCCATGGTCTCCTGATCTGTGTGGTTCACCAAGAGGGTTTCCTGCGCCCTCTGCTCTGCCGTGGTGGTCTACTATCTGGCTCTTGTGGTCTTCTGCTCCGCCGTGGTGGTATACTGTCTGGCTCTGGTGGTCCTCTGCTCCGCCGTGGTGGTCTACTTTCTGGCTCTGGTGGTCTTCTGCTCTGCCGCTGTGGTCTGCTGTCTGGCTCTGGTGGTCTCCTGCTCCGCCGGGGTTCTTCAGTCCTGTTCTGGTGGTCTTCTCCTCCGCCAGGGGGATCTTCGGTCCCGTCTGTTCTGCTGTGGTGGTCTTCACCTCCACCTGTGCTGCCGGCTCCGCCCTGGCTCTCTGCTCCGCCGGTCCTGCCTCAGTGCCCGGTCTCCCAACTTCCAGGTGGCCCTCCATCCCTCCCCCTGTTCCGCCTCCACTCCACGCCCTCCGCAATCGTAAAGAGTGGTTTTGAGCCGCTCTTGGTGGTGGCTCTGTCACAAATCCGATCCCATTACTTCTGTCGGCTACCATCAGCGTCACCCTTCCATTTTCATTGACGCCTGCCTCAACACTGTTTCATATCTTTCTCCGGGTCTACATACCATCATTGTCCCAGCACGGGATTGCACACAGCTTGTTCACTAATTTCACCACACTGATTTCACCCAGCTGTTTCATATGACTCCCTCACTATTTAACACTCACTCTGATCCCTTCCCTCTGCCGAGTATTGTTTAGCGCCTATCCGTTGATAGCTACACTACAGAGCCCTCGTTAGCCTAGCCTAGCCTAGTATTTGCCTTGCCTGTTTCCTTGGATTTCTCCCTCTTGTCTCGCCCCTGTGATTCTGTCTGCCCATCGGTGACCTTCGCTATCCCTGTGACTGTTCTTGTGTTTTGCCCGCCATATACCTGTTTGTCCTAGTTTGACCCTGCCTGTTATGACCACGTCTCTGTCTTCTGCTTAAATAAAGCTTTGCGAATGGATCCGCATGTCTCACGTCTTGTCAGCCCTGTTACAGAGAGTAGCAAATTCAAAAATACCAGACTAGTATAATTCTTAATAAATGATTTGTACGACAGGACCATTTTAATGAGTGAGACTTCATGAAACAGCAAAGGTTCATTAGTAACACAGAGGGAACTAAGTGGTCTACAAATTTCATTTATAAAAAAGATCAACACTTTGATTGGCTTTATAAAGTCCCCCACAGTAATGGATGCTCTTGATTGTGGATGTGAGCCCGATGCAATAGGATAGCTAGCCGTTTAATATTTAATGAACGAGATGGCAGCAGACACTGAATAAATTAAAGCCTTTAATCATCTGGACCATTGATGACATGGTCAACATGGAAAATGAGATTTCTGGGTCCCCTGATAGTTTAGATTAGCTACACACCTCAACTGATCTCCCATTTGTTACACATTGCAGATTGAGGAGATGAGGTACACCAAAGAAAACGACAAGAAAATAGCCAATAACACAAAGGAGACTTTTGTGTAAACCTCAACCACACGCTATCGCTAAATACTCAAAGCCAAGGCTCAAAACCGCTAAATAAGATCCATCTTCCAGACAGAAAGGTTAACTTAATAGAAAATTCAGACCATTAGTTTTGGCTTACATCATAGCTATAGCAAGCAATAAATATTATGGTACCGGTAACCCGATCCTGGAAGGGCAGCCTGGTGTACTTTGCTGAACGTGAGGTTTATTCCTTGTAGCATTTGGGTTGTGACATATACTGTGATTCTGAACAAGAGCCCTCACCTACAAGCAATTCCTTTTCCCCCCTCTCAGACTCGATGTTCACCGCTGTGTTTATTGGCCCGTTAAATAATTCATCACCACAGCTCTTAGAACGTGTGGGAGTGTATCTGCGCGTGGGGCATATTGCACTTGATCTGAATCGCGAATCCCAGAGGACACAGTCTTGTTTGGAATTTCAAGGGGACGTTCATTAGACCAAAACAAGACATTTCCCGCCAACTCAAGTCCTGCATACAAAGTGTGGGTTAAACGTAATGAAGTCAGAAGAACAATCCCTATAGCCGAGGGCTTGGGTTTAGTACACTATGTGTGCCAGGAATAATCTGCAGGGGGCTGAGGGGCTCAATGAATGAATTTTATGATTCTGCCAGGGAACCTGAGCTGAGACCGTGCGGATCAAATGTCAATCACTCCTCAGCAGATCCAACTTGCTGAAGGCTATTAGCACAAAAACTCACTCATTTGAGATTCGTGTTGAATTTCCTACAGCACAAAAACAAAACCACCAGTTAAAGAACTGGGTCGATTGTTTGCTAATTTTTTTAATATAAATGATAAATACATACAATTAAAGTCAATGGGCGCCAAAACTATTGGTTAACAACATTCTTCAAAATATCTTCTATGATGTTACACAGAAGAAATAAAGTCATGTAGGTTTGGAACGACATGAGGGTGAGTAAATGATGACATATTTCAGTTTGGGGTGATCTCTTTAATGTTCAAATTAGCACATTCAGCCAAGCAATATTATTTAAAAACATATTTATATTTATTCTTAACAACTACATTTAAATGGTTCCAGAACATCAGTGATTCTAATCCAAATATACATGTGAAATGAAGAAATTTGACATAATGGAGATTGTGTCTAACTCTCAATATCACATCTCATGAAATATGCATAAGCGAATGTGACTCCAAACTAATTAAGAAAGAACATTTCCAAAAACCATAAAAACAAAATCCCCCAACTAATTTCTTTCAGATATCTATGTTACAGGATAATAGCTGTGAATGTTTCCTTCCGGAAAGAGAATAAAATAAGGTATTTGCTTTTATTGTCATTGCTTCTGAAAATATTTATTAGGTTTCCTTTGATACTGCATATCTTAAACCACTAGTCAAAGTCGATGAACTTGATTTGTTTGGTCTAACAACAGATCATTAAAGATTTCATTACAGTGGAGATTAGTAATAAAATATATGTATTTACTGCTGAACTTGGGGTGCAACAAATGCAGAGTCTCTCTAGATTACACTGCGAATATTATCTGGTGTGCAGAATGATCATAAAACCATTCACGGGGGATTATGGAAGTCATTTCCTCTAACAGATTCCCAAAATAGCCCATGTGGCCCCTGTTTGTAATCCCTATACATATGGAGGATCTGACATCTTTACTACGCATTGCGTCGTTTTCCCATTGCATCAACTGCATGGCAATATTTATATATTTCCTGCAAATGGCCTTTAAATAATTCATTATCAGTGCTATTTGGGGGCCAAATGCACCCTCTTGTATTATGCATGATGGGTCTATATAGCAGCTGATGTCCCAGGACATTTGTGAAACGACAGTGCCACTCCAGCCAACAGCTCACGATACCAGGCCATCTTGGGTCTGTGTGTCACATCCACGTCACACAGGCCAGCCACCCTTAACTGGATACAAATCAGGATCCTGAAAACCACAACTGAATCTCTAAGAGTATCATGTGTCCATACTGATTTACGTAATTTAAGGCCTTTGCTGCAGGAACCATGCATTGTGCTAAAGACAGTGAGGAAATAAATAAATGAATGAAATTGCTGGGAAAAATCTAAATTTCAGCACAAGATTTCACCTCGATAAAGAGTAACCCCCCCACACACATCAAATTCTGTTGATAGTAGTCAGTGGCTCACAACAGAAACTCTTTCTTCTGACATGACTGTCAAGAAAGGCACCTCTCGTCTTTCACCTAGCTGTTTTTAGGACATGAATGACGTCTCTATCTCTCTGCCTAACAACCTGGTATCAGCTGTTGCAGTCAATTATTAACTTAGATTGCTGCTATAAGACAAGTTTTAAAGATGCTTTAGTGGTATACAAAAACAACATATTACTTACAGAAATAAAGTGAAATGTCAACATGCCAGCCCACTTTTCTTAGATCAGAGGATCATGGAGGTCATGCATTCTGCCACTTTATGTTTGTGTCATTAGACTGTATTCCAATTTTGTGTGTTAATTTCTGTCAAATGAGTATTTAATGTTTTTGCACATCTTTTGCTCACCAAGGCTATATTTATTTGAAAACAATAATATTGTTAAATATTACTACAATTTAAAAAAAAAGGTCTATTTTAATATTTTTTAAAATGCGATGTATTACTATTATGGCACAAAGCTGAATTTTCAGCAGCCATTACTCCAGTCTTCAGTGTCTCATCATCCTTGAGAAATCAATCTGTGTTGATTTGCTGATCAAGAAACATGTTTTCTTACAATTATTATGAAAACAGTTTTTGCTGACTAATGTTTTGTAAAAACCATGATACATTTTTTTTCCAGGATTCTTTGATGAATAGAAAGTTTCAAGACTGGGGGGGGGGGGGCCATTTGTTTAAAATAAACCATTAACTCCTTTCTAAATAAATAAATCTTACTGTCCCCAAATTTATAAAAACATATGAAATACTATTACATAATTCAAAAAACATGTTGAAAAATAATCTATTAAAATACCACTATATTCAAATCTGAATATACATTTTTCGTTTAATGAACGTTTTTGTGCTTTAATAAAAAAAGTTTTATGTTCATATTTTTATTAGTAAATAAATCTTTCACATATTAAGTAATGATTCAACTCGCCCCTTGACGTGACAGATTACCCCTAATGTGTGACGAATTGTGTCACCAGGCCACTATGCTTTCTTCTAATTTTTTTTTTTTATAGCTGTATTCAATCATTGTCAGATTCAATTAAAAAGAAAATGTCTCTCCCAATGACAGATTGCTTTTTAAAATGTTTTCTAGCTGTACTATTTTAATAAACAGGATCAATACTGAGTGACAGAGCGATGTGGTGGAGGTTGCACCCTAGAAGAACGGTGCATTTGTGTTCCCACGCCTCTGAGCTACATGCGTCAGCTCCTCTGTGTGGAATCCCAGCTCGTCGAACGTTCAGGGCCCCTCAGGGTCTCTTGCTTTCCTCACAACTCTGAGTGCAGCTGCGCTCTGCCATGATCACAGGTTTAGGCAGATACTCACTCACTCTCTCTCTCTCTCTGTCCCTCTTATGTTCTATGCTAATTTGAAGAAAATGAGGCAGTTATGGTTTGTACAATTGCAATCGTAGACCCGCTTCAGATTCGAAGCTTTTTAGAATTAACATCTGGTCCTGTACTCCTTTATGGTACCAGAATCAACAGTTCAAAAAAGCACTCTAGAATGTGCTCATTGTTCATACGCCTGATAACTAAGTTGCGATTGCAGATGGCTCCTGTCGATTACTTAGACATAGTGAGAAGAGGAATCAAAAGTCCATGTCTGTTGGTTGTCCTCTCCTCTTTCCTGACCGATGGTTATTAAGTTGTTCACAGAACTGAGCATTGACTCCTGTGTGACTGACACCGAAAAAGATAGCTAGTTGGATGGGAGAATAAAGATCTACTGCAGACAAAAGCACCCGCACATCATTTTTAATCTGAACCAAGAAAATGCCACCCAAAAACTAAAACTATAGACGATCCGTTACCCTTACAAACATTTTGAGTCGGCTGAAAGAGCAGGTTTGAAATGGAAAAACATAACAGCCAAGGAGAAACACAGACAGAGCCTAATGGCCATTATATCATCAACAGAAGGTGTTTGCACATACATTATGGGAATTTCACACACAAAATCTGTGGTGAGAGCTGTCAACAACATTATCCATTCTCACTTTTAAGTAATTCATCCTTGGTGGTACTTCAGGAAATAGTCTTTTAATATATTCCTAATGGCTCACTTAAAGGTTATGTCTATCTGATGGCTTTTAAGAAACACACATTTGATATTAATCTTGAAGAATGAGGTAATCCTTGTTTTTTTTTGTTTTTTTAATTAATGATTACTATTTTTGTTCTGAATAAATTGGTTAATATCTAATATCTGTTTTCTGAGTGCTTAATTAAACAATTGCCTTCCTTCTGGTAACTGCTCTTTGTATTCATGTTGGTTTCAAATGGTTTTGAAAAACGTTGTAAAGTTTTTATTTAGATATTAATAAGCAGTGAAGTAGTTTATTTTTCTAAGAAATAATAGTAACAAGTTACGCCAAACTACACTGAAAAAAATTGTTGAAACAATTTTTACAATTTTTGAATCAATTGCTAGCAAATTTTACAGTTACAAATACAAAACACACTGCATTAATCTTTGCTTTACTTGCAACTTCAAAACAAAAACATTTTTGTAATGAACTCAATGAGTTTTTTAGATTTGTTCTTATAACATTAAAAGAGTTGTATCACCTTGGAATATTTGAATTTATGTCCTATAAAAAGTGTCTTAATAGATAAAACATATGTAAAACATACTGTTTGTATACATTACATTTTTAATGTATTTTTAAATAAATGAATCAAAATAAAACAAAATTAACGTCACGTCATTGACCCACACGTCCAAATAGAACGACACACATTCAATCTTACAATCTTACATGACAGTTCTTGGGCCAGCTGTCTACAGGTGATCATTCCCCCTGTAATGACACAAGTCAAAAGGCCGCATTAATGGATAATGGCCGCAGCACCCACAGTCGCTAATAATATCAGTCTTTTGATGGTCGGGTTACACAGAGATAAGAGGGATGAATGAAACAGCAGCTCTAAAAATGTATGAGGGCATGTAGAAGATGAAGCACTTGCTAAAGAAAGCTTTTCAAGTAAAATATGACACCTGCCCCTGTTGTCATCCATAAAGACTGTGAAATATTACCATTTCCAGATGCATCACACCCTGTGGATGCTTCCTTTGTGGTGCCCAGAGACGATGTGTCATAGCCGTGGCAGAGGTTAGCCGCTCAAATGAGTGGTACCGCCTCAAATTGTGTAACTTTTGACAGGTTTGACATAACGTACTGCAGCAATAAAGGTCACTAACACATAGTGTTGCACTGATTTTGTGTAATGTCACACAGCTACAATGTCTGTATCATTCTCAGCTTGCTGGATGGGATCAATGTAATGCACACAATTCTCCAACTGAAGGCAAGACGCAAACATCAAACAAAGTCCAATTTTGTAGGCGAAGGAACAAAAGGCATCCATCAGTATCATCCACAGCTTCATGAACGTCCACGTCTGGCTCCTGCGTCCACGCTCGCACTCATGACTACATCTAAGCGGAATCCTTGCGCGATAAGTTTGCATGTGCATTTACCTCAGAGACCCCGACACCCCCTTCCGCTGATCCATCCCAACTGAACTCATTATCTCGCGTCTCTTCTCGTAATATTTGGAGTAAAGCTAGGCGTTTTGAAGTTTAAAAAAAGTGCAGGTTCTACACTGACTGAGTTCAAACAAACCTGTTGCATTTATGGATGTAAAAAAAACAACCTCTAATGCTTTCATCCATTATTCACTGATGAAACTGCTACAATCACAAATAAACTAAGCACAAGAGATAAATTTGGGCCAAGTTTAGCTACAATTGCTCCTTCTATTAGTCCAATCATGTTGTGGGCTTAAACCTCTTCACAACTGCCTGCAAGCTTGCTTTCAGTTTTAAATCCAATACCCACTTCTCAAAATCCAATCAACAACCGATGAATAGAACCAAGTCCCACCCTACATTTCTTCCTTTTCTTTTCAATAACCTGTTACACTTCAAAATACAGAAGAAAAATCTTTTGCTACTTCTGTTTTATCACAATTTTAAAACTGTAGCTTGCCAAGCTAAAAATACTTGAAAGTAGTTAAACTTCAGTTAAACGTCCCTTTTAAAAAACTAACATCACCAAAGCTATTTTGAGGGGCAATATCATTTATCAGATTTTTTAAAATTTAATTCTGTAATCAGAGCAGTATTTATCTGGCACAAGCACAAGCACAAGCTCAACTAGCTTAACAGCACAGCAAATAAATTCAGATTACATTTTCAATAAAAATTAGAATCACTATGTAACTGCATATGCTCTGAATGCTAAATATTTGATAAAAAAAAAATAAAAAAAACAGAAGACAGAAAATGTTGCACAGTGATCAAACTCAACTGAATCAGTGAATTGTTTAGTGAATTTAATTTTCATTTACACTGCAAGGAACTGAAATTCCAATTGCAACATGAAAGAGAGAGAACATTCTTGAGTTTGTTAGTTTTTTTTTCATTCTCATTCTCATTCTACATGGCTATTAAGCTGTGCACAATACAAAAAAGGGCATAAATTTAGCATTTCGTCTACACTGCTAATCATTGGGGGAAAAAACGTGTTTAGCTTTTAGTTTGCTACTTATGATACGCTATTGAATTGCAAACTGAATTTTCCCATTACAATACGTTTTTTTTTAGTATAATTACACAGCTTCCTTGTATGAAACATTATGTGCATCCATGTTTTTTCTAAAAAAAAATCTGACATTTAAAAAATCAATAAAGAAGCAAGCTCTTGTTTATATATGAAATCATCCGTGTAGTCCAGACGCGTAGCCCAGACAGAATCCTACAATGCACAAATCACTCCTAGTGTTAACACAAGCTGGAAGATAAAGCTGTCGAACAGATTGAAATTACTCTGAGCCAAGCGACGAGAACCACAGTCAGAGCCGACAAACTGCTCACCTCATGCTGAGCAAGTACAGCACCTGGGACTGCAGAGATAAATTCAGAAAGCAACATATTGACTTGTTTTTTTCCCCCAGTTAATTTTCATCTTGCTATTATTTGCAAAAACACACATTTATTAAATGTTATAGCAATTTATGGAAATATTTTGAAAGTTAAAAACTGTTATTATACAATTGCCCAGAATTACATTTAATGAGCATTTCTGCCAATTTGCAAATCTAGTAGCACAAACCAGCTGACAAGAGATGACACCATTGCTTTCTGAAAACAGGCATCAACAGCTTGATATCAGCTAGAAGGATCTGAGGTGAAGAAAACAGCGCAGGTGCAACCATACGACCATTATCTTCGGGCAAAGGGGCAATAAATGTGCTTTAGACAAAATGACTCCATTAATCTTTTCTTTTCTCTTTCTGGTGAGGTCTTGACAAGAAGTGTAGGCATGAAACCTGTTGAAGTCCGTGCATTTGCCCTCGGAGAGCATCTTTGTTTCTGGTAGCAATAACCTGTTTCCACGGAAACCGCGCAACACAAGCTGGGTGATGGAACCGGATTGGTGTGATGGTTATTATTCTGGTGGAACATTCCAGAGCGCACACATTCATCAAAGTATTACACCTATGGATGTAATGCCTCGGTTTGTTAGGCTCATCTAATATACTGTGCTAGATAGCTGTTCAATATTAGAATCGAGAGATACAGTATTGAAAACGCTCGTCAAGTGTCATATTGCAATATTGTCAGTAAGATCTCTTCCTTTATCACTTTATAATAAAATATGACTGGAGTGATAGGATAGGATATGTAGCATAAAACTTGACTATTTTGATTATCATCATCACTGATTTCTTTGGTTTTGGAATTTTTTTGCTATATTGCACTGTATTTTCTGGCACAGGACTCTCACATATGATGATGATGATGATGATGATTATAATGTATGAAGACAGCAAAACAGTCATGTATACGGAACCTACTATGTGAGAAAAATACTAAGCACAAAATTAAAAAAAGCAACATATTGATTCCAAAATTCAATAATTGTTTTTCATGTTGTCATTGTTCTAAAGCCAAAGCAGATTATTAAAATAGCATCTAAATATTATTACCTATATCTATGCTAAATAGCTCCTGCTAATAATCTAAAATGAAAATAGTCATCATCATGTCTTTTAATTACTAATTAATAATCTTCATTTAACAATTTAATTAATGACCACTGATTTGAATGATTTTGACCCATATGCAGAATTAAACTGCACAATAACAGACTTCGTTATCAAATATTGTTAATATCAAGCCAAGAGTTTTTACTGTAATAAAAATCCAAATTTTTAATCTGAAAAAGCCCTCAAAATTTGAACAAAAAAAAAATAAAGGACAACCCCCCAACACTTTTTTAACAAGTAAAAGTTTTGAAAAAATGTATTGAGCAAAAATATATTTTAATAAAAATTTGTCTTTAACATTTTTATTATTTTAAATGAACATCTCTGCCACTTTGTAGAGTTCATTGAAATATTGTTTTAATGAAAATTTGTGTCATTTTTATTAAGTCGCTGCTGTTTCTGAAAGTAATAAGGCACTCAAAGCCATGCAGTATTGTGAATATATAACACTAGTGTTATCTGGTAATTATATAACACTAGACAATCAGAAGTTCATGTACATCAAACTTTGAGTATAAACTTAGAAGTATATGTATATTGTTAGTGCAATAAATAACTCACAAATTAGGATTCACAAATTGTAGAACTGTCATCCAATTCATAGATGAACAGATGGACAAGTTGCCCAGAAACGCTCTCCTCCTCCTCCTCCCATTTTTTATCTTGAGAGTAATTAAAAGACAGACAATAATGTTTCTCTTCATGTTGGTCCAGACTGTTCACCTTGCAGTATGGGCCTGCTGTCACTGTGGAGCGCAGGGAGATGACTGTTTGCTGGGGTATTGTGACTCACTCTTCTGAAGCTTGGAGCCAGAGCTCAGGGCCATTGGCAGCATTGTGCCAGTGAAAGATGTCATTGAAATATACAGAGCATCTGCGTGCATCTGCCTGACTTGGCAGGAAGTCATTCCCATTGCTGATCCTGCACATACGCTAATAATGGATATTAGTCCCACTTCTCCAAGGTGAAATTGAATGGGCTAATACCCGTTATTGCTAACTAACTTTATTTCATGACTTACTGCACACAAATCTGAGCTGTTTTAAGTGCTGTACCCATCACTTTCAACATCAAAACTAAAATCATCATGAAATCAAGATGAACTGTAGTCAGTAGTTACTGTCTAAATGCACATTCCAGGTGTTACTGTGAACAATTAGTGTATGTTATTCCAATAAATAAATAAATATTCTGAAAAAAATAAGTTGGCTGACAAAATTGGTGGGATCTCAACGGAGGTATGATACATTGTTACCATTGAGCTAAACAATAATTAGTCTGTTGTGTGAGCATAGAGTGATGTATGATGTATGATGACATCAATTACTTTTGATGTGGGATGGCACACATTGTTAGAGAGAGAAGTGTGTGCGGTCGACTATTTTAATTAGTACTAAAACAGGAGTTTCTTCTGCCTTTGAGATCAGGGATGTCAATGACCCTATCAAGCACCTCTATACAAACACTGTCTGAGTTAAGATGCAAAACAAAATATTCCTCAAAAGAGTACATTTCTTGAGCACAGCCTGCAGGTTATGAAATGCAATGAATTAAAACACCACTGTTTGCCTCACATGCTGATACTTTAACCATTTTTTTTGTCATGATTAACTTTACAAGAATTGCAAAATAATAAATACTATAACAAAAGCAAACAATTAACACTTGTGTGTGTGTGTGTGTGTGTGCGGATGTGTGTGTGTGTGTGTGTGTGTGTGTGTGTGTATATAATATATATATATATATATATATATATCTATATCAACGTTTGTAAAAATTGAATTTTGATAACTCTAGTTGCAGTGTTTCCCAAACGGGGTGCCGTCTGTCGAGAGCAGGGGTGCCATGTAAAAAAAATCATTTATTTTTAAATAGCTAAAATGTTCAAAAAAGCATCTATTATATAATATCAAATTCTGATGTCGCCAATAATTAGAGATACACCGAAATTTCGGCTGCCGAAAATTAGTTCACTGCTCAGGTTTCACTTTCACGTGGTGTGACGCTCTGCGTATTATCCCGCTCTATGCGTGTGCGCTCAATCACATACGCGTTTCTGCTAACTCGGACCAGCCACTCATACAAATTGAGCCGACAGGAAACAACGATGTAGTACAGTATTGTTTCTGTCAGCAATAACCCTACTGTGTTGTAACAAGGTGTGGTAAACGGGCAACTCCGGTAACACTGCCCTCTCATTCATTGACCTGCTAACCGCATGTTAAGCTCACGTGTTCTGATAATAATATAGCTTTCTAGGACTAAACATAATTTTGATAATTGGTAAAAAAAAAAAAAAAAAGTGAAATATCTTAAACCTACTGTTAGACCTACCTGAAAAACTAAAAAGCAATTTATTTAATTCGAAGGCCTGTCGTTATTTTTTATTTGTGCTATCATTATTAATTTATTCATTTGTTCTTATTTTATTACTGACTACTCGCTTGTCATTTTTTATTCAATTCAAAGTTTGAAATCAAGCTAACTCGTGCTACTGCACCAAAATTACCCACCTGTGAAATGATAAAAAACACTGAGGTGAGCAAACATTTTGAGATAGCTAGTTATAATGGTAATTTAAATAATGTTTACATATGTATAAAAGCCTACATTAAAATCTGTCATATAAATTGGTCTCTTCATTAGAAATGAGCCTACTGATTGCCACCATTGATGGACAAATTTTTTTAATAATATTAAAAATATCTGTATGACATTATATTCTGCAGTTCTTCCCTGTTGTACCGAATATCTATACTTTTCAAATGATCACATCGAAGTTAGAAATTCAAATATTGTGACAAAATTAATTTTGCAGGGTGCCACAAGTTTATTAAAATTTCCAAAGGGTGCCACGACTAAAAAAAAGGTTGGGAAACACTGCTCTAGTGACTTCCATGTCTTGCAGTTTCTCCATTTGTATAGAATTATGTAAATTTATTCTAAATATATTCTCTGCTTCCGCAACATTTTTATTAAATCTCACAGACAAATAACAGACCAGACTTTTTATTATGTTTCTAGTTGACGTGTTTTTCACTCTCTTTCTTACTCATTTTCATTTCACTGTGGGTCATGAATTTTAGATTCAGTCATAACTGACCTCGTCCGTATTTGTGCTTTGGGACACAGAAGGCACGTATAGAGCCAAGGTGAACTTCCCTCTCTGAAGAATTGTTATTTTTTTCCTCTCTGTTCTTTGGTTCTTTCATGTCTGAGTGCTTCTTAATGTGCTGGAGTCATGTTGATGGTTCAAGTAAGGCTTTGTTTTACTTTAAAAACAGCAGTAGGTTGAAATCTTTTTTGCTTGGACTCCTCTGACGTTATAAGCAGGTCTCTCATTTTTTATCTCTGCAAGGTGATTCAATAGTGTTTCTACTTTGAGAGTATCTGATTTACGGTTGCAATATGTATGATGACTGCAGGGATGGAGTGGGACTGAAAACAGCTGGCCCATCACAACCAACTGCACACACACACATATAAATATACTGTATGTCCAGTCCATCCCTGGATAACTTCAGTATTTTCCAGTATTCTCAACTTTTCCAATAGCCTGCATTAGACCTTTTCTTTCCAGGTTTAAGTTCAACCTCATCTGACTTGTAAAACATCCATCTTACATTTGCAAAATATTATAAGCCACCAATAATAACTGCATCACGATTTCTGGAGTTAAGTACAGCACATGAATCTCAGCAGGCAGGCGGCGGGCGGAACCGTCGCAGGCATGAGGGCGATGCCTCTCCCGACCCACCCACCCCCACCGCATGACAAGGAGGTCGAAGTGTGGTGAGAATACCGACTGTACGGGTGGGCGCCAGTTGGCATAGGTTCATCTTGCTGACATGTTGTCAGATGACGATAGCAGTGAGTAAGTACTGATGCTCATCGCAAGCCCAGAGTAATCTGGCACAGTCCTGGTGGATCTCCACAAAGCAGCAGTGTCATCACAGGTTTCCAGCAAAGACCAGGCACATGGCCCGGGACATGAGGCATCTCAAAACTCTCTGACCACATCGTGACCTTGATCCAGGTCACTCGGTGCACCCAACCGACATCGTAGTTGGCAGCAACCATGTCAGGGAGGTCTACCACACCAAAACGAAACAGTGGTTATTAACAAGATGAGAGGCCTCGCAGATGAAATGTACCATTTAATGACCAAGCTATGAAAAAGGTAATTTAGGGTAAATATTTAGGGTGGTTCATTTAATACTGTTAGTATAAATATTAGGAAGACCCATGAAATTGGTAAATTGAGATAGTAGGACAAGAAGAGTATTTCACAATTTTATCCATGATATATTCAGATTTTATATAACTCATTTCTATTGTGCCATTCAGAGATAAAATAATAATTTCATAGCCATTGCATCATATATAATTATATATATATATAGTATACTATATATATATATACTATATCGGTGGTGTGTGTGTGTGTGTGTGTCGTGTGTGTGTGTGTGTGTGGGTTGCATGTTATGGGGTTTATGAGAACACAATTTGTTAAAACCAGGGTAGTTGACCCTGGTCTCAACGAGACGGCGGATTTATGAGGACCATGTTGTCAGGTTCCATATCAAAAGGCTTATAAAATCATCAGAATGGAGTTTTTTGAAAACTCAAACATGAAGGCAACACGGAAAGGTGTCCTGAGGGGTAGTGTAGGTCGTCTAGGGCAATAGAATATACCCCACCGACGTACACACACATAGTGAGCCAGGTTAAACAACATTACGCTAGGGAGGAGTCGCCCTATAGAAACAACACAAAATCAAAAACAAACCAACAAGAGAGTGTAGAAAAAAAGTCAGATGTGTGGGATGTGTGGTGTAGTGTGGTGTAGAATGCATGCGGTGTAATAGCCCACCCCCACATATATTCTTGAAATTTTTTAAGTGTTATGTTATTATATAAATAGAATTATATATAAATAATATAATTTATTAATTTAAAAGACTTATAAATGGAGTAGGAATGACAGATCACCACAAACAACAAATATATATATTACCACAACATATCGTACACATAATAAAAAAATAATAAAATATTTTTGATTTATATGCAGTTCAATGGCAATAATAATAAGATAATACGAATAATAATAAGGCTATTATTAGATTATTATGCTAAAAATGCAAAACAGACATTTGTACCCCAATGTGCTTGGACAATTTCCATCTCTTAACTCACTGTGTAATGTAGAGTATGAAGGGAAGGCACTGAACTGTCCATGGTACTGACAGTCTCTGGGCTCATATGGTCTTTTCCCTGCACAAGACTTGGCACAAAATTGTTACGACGTGAAGACAGACACTGAAGCACTGGTATGAGCAGTGTGACCGAACCAGACCCCTGATACTCTGAGTGATGCCCCGTGCCAGGGCTAAGACCCCCGCTGCTGCCCCACTGGTGTGCAGATATCAAAGCACCCACTCCATCCTGTTTCATATGCCAGTAATTAGCTATCAAGCCCTACCGCAGACCCCTCCCTTAAACCAACAATTCAGGATGAAAGAGCCGTGACACTTTGAAACCTGAATGCTTTGTTGGTAAACATTTCAAACTAATTAACATCATATTTAATTAAAAAGTACATGTAAAGCATTTGAGGTTCAGTTCTGTTTTTTTTTTTTATTGTAATGCTCCAACAGAGAAGGTTGATTAAAGTCCTGCTTGCCTAACATTTACCAAAAGTCACCGTGTACTTATTTATGGTGTTTTAGCAACATACAAATGAGGTCCAAGTTAGGATATCATTGCTATTCCGCATGGGTGCATGTACCAGTGTCTCAGTGGTTCGCTCTATGTGTCCTGCCTCCTGACCCTAGAGTGGAGAAGCCTTCATTTGCACAGTCTAATGAGGCAAGGCCTGTAGTTGTAGGCACGAATTGTGTTTACACTCACATTCATGCCACATTTCCAGCTCCTGTGTACTGATGAGTGCACACGGCCATATCAGCCCACAAATATCCAGATACCCCATGCACAGCCTGGGCTAATAAATCACACTCAGTCCTTTACATCTAGATAGAACTCGAGAGGCCTTGGAGGAAGCAAGTCAGACTGGCTTGCAGCTGACATTTTTCACAATCTGGCCTGTCACCAAGCTGAGCGCCTTAAAGCAAGATTAATTCGAGGAGGACAAGCCATCTGACTTTAGTGGCATCAGTCATGGTAGGGCAGGGAGGGAGCAAAAATCTCTGACAGACATGCAATTTGTGTTTGGCTGAAGGAGATCTGCTAGACGCTATTGGACAATTTGAGATCTTCATAAACAGTTAAACTTTCGCAATGTTTCCGCTGCAAAATGACTTTATTCCCCATGTCAGAACCACCATGGAGTTTGCTATGTTATAGTTGTTTGTGTGTGTGTGTGTGTGTGTGTGTATATGTGTGCACGTTTCAGATGGTTTTACAGCCACTGAGATGATGTGTAAGGCATACAATTTTGGTTGTCATTTCACAACCTGTCATGCCCCTGTGGGATACGCTGGCAGAAATGTAATGTATGTATGTTTTAAAGACAGGTGAGGTGTGCCGTTATGGCCCAAAGCTTATAAACACCTTTTGACACATTGATTTAAAACAGCACACTGGAAACAGTGCTAACAAGTCCTTCACAATTTTGTTAATGTTGGCACTAAGCACATAAGCGAAAATTTACTCTGCACAAAACAACAGCCTCTCTAAAACTGGATTGCGCTCCATATTAAACATACAGTATAAGATGGCAAAAATGCATAGATAATCAAAAACAGTCAGAGATGCACAGTACCATTTCATTTATGATTTTATTGGTATCAGTTGATATTGAATATTTAATTGGTCATGCTCATTTCTACTATAAAAATAGGAAACAGAAAAGAAACGAAAATTTATAAACGTAAATTATATGCAGAATTTCATAATAAATATGAATATTTTTATTATACCATATATGTATACATATTGTGTGTGTTTATATATAGCTTTTCATATTAACCACAACTGTAATATCAGCGCACATGCATACATGAAACATTTACATAAACAATAATGCCTGCAATTTACATTACCTTATTAAGCCAGTAAAAGCTGATTACATTTTTCCAAAATTAGGTCAATACAACACCCAAATCAGTTTATTTATTTTTTTTTACTTTGATTTAAAACAGCCGCTGATGTTAAATGACTCATATGGCTGTGTGTAAGACAGCTCAGCTGAGAGGGACTGCATTTCAGATTGATCCTTCACCCTGTGTGTGCAGTCAGCAAAGACTAATGTATAAAACATTCTGCTCGCACCAGAGTTAAATAAATAATAGATTCCCTTTCAGTGGAACACAAGCAAGACAAAGAAATAACAGTGTGGGGAAAATGCTGAGAGGTCTGTGAAAGGTCAATGGTTACGAGTAGCTCCAGCCTTCACTGAGATCCTTTCGCAAGCTGAAGGCTGCTCAAGGCATACTAAACAACCTGGGACTCATGCAGTGTGGCTTATTTGCCTTACGACAAATATAGGGATTGGGCCACAGTGCGATCGATACACAAAGGGGGAGTGCTACATGGAACTGACCTTGTAATACAAGGCAAGTAATGTAGTTCCAAAATATATATCAAAAGACACATTTTAATAAGGAAAAAATAGATTCATCATACAAAAAAAAAACTATATTGGCTAAACTTCTATTAACTGTGGGCAGTGGTTGCACATTTGAAATGCGATTTTATTGAACGTTCTTTGAACTCTACTCAATTACTTTTTGTGTTTTAACTGTGTGGAATAACCCCCAAATAAGATTGAACTCAAATTAATTAATTAACATTTGCTGAAAATGTACTCACCTTCAGGCCATCTACGATGTAGATGAGTTTGTTTTTCCATCGTAACAGATTTGGAACAAAAGAAACTGCATCATGTCACTTGCTCAGCAATGGATCCTCTGCAGTGAATGGGTGCCATCAGAGTTCAAAGAGCTGATAAAGGAATGACTCCAGTCCATCAGTAAACTTTTTGAAGCGAAAAGCTGTGTGTTAATAATAAACAAATCCATCATAGACATTTTTAAACTTCAAATCATTGATTCCGGCTAAAATATGAGTCCTCTATCTGTAATGCCTTATCCAGTGAAAAAGATGTTTTGTGTGAATCTGGAGAGAAATATGACCAGACCAAGCACAGTTTACAAACAAAAACAGTCCATATGTGTCAGTGGATTTTGTGAAAGTTTTTTTTTCTTTTGACAAGAGGGGATGAACTTTTTCACTGGAGGAAGCATTATAGTAGATTATGGTATTTTGGTTGGAAGCAACGGTTTAAAGTTAAAAGACCTAAATGATGGATTTGTTTCTTATAAACAAGCAGTTTATTGCTTCACAAGACGTTAATTGATGTACTGGAGTTCCATGGATTACTTGTGGATTATTGTGATGTTTTTATCAGCTGGTTGGATTCTCATTCTGATGGCACCCATTCACTGAAAGTGAAGTGATGTGTGGCCAAGTATGGGACCCATACTCTGAGTAGATTATGGTATTTTGGTTGGAAGCAACGGTTTAAAGTTAAAAGACCTAAATGATGGATTTGTTTCTTATAAACAAGCAGTTTATTGCTTCACAAGACGTTATGTGTACTGGATGTCCAGGATTACTTGTGGAGTATTGTGTGTTTTTAATCACTGGTTGGATTCTCATGCACCCATTCCACTGAAAGTGAATGATGTGTGGCCAAGTATGGAACCCATACCTGAATTTTTGCTCTGCATTTAACCCAATCCA
The DNA here is from genome assembly GCA_018155175.1 of Sinocyclocheilus anophthalmus. NCBI lineage: Eukaryota > Metazoa > Chordata > Actinopteri > Cypriniformes > Cyprinidae > Sinocyclocheilus > Sinocyclocheilus anophthalmus. The sequence continues at coordinate 49,691 of JADLZN010002934.1, forward strand.
GGTCACACACACACACACACACACACACACACACACAACACACACACCCACAACACACACACACACAGATCAGTGGGCACCAAGATTGCTGCAGCACCCAGGGACATGACTTGCTCAAGGGTCTCTCTTCTCATGATCTGATGGAGAAGAGAGCACTGGTGTTCCCGTACTCGTCGTCCCCCACCGACACTTCCTTCCGGACCCTGAGACTCCAAACCCGCAACCTTCAAGTTCAAGTCCTACTCTCCTCTACCATTAGGCCCCAACTGCCCCATGAGCACGGTGAGCAATGATGCTAATTTCTCCAAATTTGTTCTGAGTGCAGAAACAAACTAATTTAATGTTTATTTTAAAATTTAATTTATTTAATTTATTCCCATTTTTCTTGGAACATTTACTCAGCGCTACACAACTTTGGAAAAGCTCACAGGGGCCATAAACAGATCTGTTTTGCACACACATACTTTATAATGGTAATTATTTCATGTTAATGAGGCAATTAAATGTGTGGCATGCAAAATGACCAAACTCTTACAGTATAATTCATTTTAAGTCATGGGAACATATATCATGAAATGGTTATTGTTTCTGGAAATTAAACCCCAAAACATTTCATATACACTACTAGTTAAAAATGCATTAAAAACAGTAATATTGTGAAATAAATGTTTTCAATTTTAATACATTTTAAAATGTAACTTATTCCTGTGATTTCAAGGCTGAATTTTCAGCAGATATTACTCCAGTCTCCAGTGTCACATGATCCTTCAGAAATCAATCTAATATGCTGATTTGGTGCTCAAGAAACATTTATTTTGAAATCTGTTGAAAACAGTTGTGCTGCTTAAAATTTTGTTTATTACAGTTGTGTATTACATAACCTGTCTATTTTTTTCATAATGCTGTGCTGTGAATTAACTACAATCAAATGAAAAGCACTTTACTCTTATTTGATTATTTTTATGTACCATTGTATAAATGCTTAAGCAAGAATTTCAATACTGCAGCCACAAAAACAAAAAGTCATTGAGTGGTGCTTCCCTAAATCCTTATAATGGATATGAATTTAGAATTTCATCTCTCCAGAGTTTTAATAACAATAAGTAGCTTGAGGAAAACTGATGCTACATATTTTTTGCTCAGACATTTTGCTCACTCTTATTAAATTTCACCTGGGAAGTATTACACAGCGAGTTGAAAAAGTGCCACAGTAGGACATGCTAAATGTCCCCACTCCCTTCAGTACACCATTTTTAAAGTGAAGTCGAATGTCAGGGTTCCTAATTAGGCCCCAGGATCGTTCTATTGTGTTAATTGGTGGAAAGACCGCTGACACCTGATCCAGTTCAACAGGGCAGTGGTACCAGAGAGGTGGGGGTCTCAACAGTCATAAGCAGCCTTATCTCTAACAGTATAGGTTCTCATTTAGCTTATGAACCAGTATGCATCATTGCCTAATGAGCGAGAAGATATCGGAGAGTGAACTGTGACAGCGGCAAACAAACAATTCAACAATGAGATCATCAAACTATTAGAGAGATATTTGTATTATCTAGGTATCTGATGGCAATAAGAACAATTAAGATAATGGCGGATGATCAATACATTTGCAGTTAGATGGCTGGAACTGAATGCATCTTTGGAGTGCATTATAAATGTGTGAGAGTCAGAAGCATGTCTGGGGTGCAACAGCAGGGCGGGATTTCATCCAACGTACTGCCTCTGCTTCCTCTAGGCAACTGGGCAACAAAATGGGATGTTTTTTTTTGTTTTCGTTAACAAGAGCACACTCTCCCCATTCGCAGCATGCATTACAGAGCAGTCATGAGTTTCAGTCTGACACCCCTGCCAATTATGTGTGTTGGATGACTTCAATATCATCGTTTTATTAGAGGGATGTAATTTGTGCTATGGATTTACAGTCAACATAATAGAAGTCCTGCCTTCCAGGTCTGTTCTGTGCTATAAAATAAAGCAGCTTTATAAATCTTACTTACTACATTAAGCTGATTTGGGTGAGTGCGGGGACTAAGGTGGATTTATTTTTTGTATTTTTTTGGGTGCTAATTTATTTTGGTTTCGCTGCAAGGCTGGTATCATTAACCTATCAGAAAATTAGCCACTTAAGTAGCCTGTCTGTTCTATTTCCTTACCTCCTGAATGTCCTCATGAATGTTGCATTAAAATGTCTCAAATACGGAAAGGAAATATTTCAGAAGGGTTACTTCCGATTTCCACACACTTTCTATGCCTTAAAAGCCGTCCCACTCTGACAAGCCTTCAAAAATGAACTTTTATTGGTGAGTCACAGTATCCGGAAGTCCATGGCCCATGCTGACAATATCTCTCCAAATAACAGATCTAAATGACAGGCACTAATACAGAGATACATTTCAGACTGGGAAGAGGTTGTTTCCGTATGTGCTGGAAAATATATCTTCTGGCGCCTGCGCTTTATTGGCGTTAAGCTGTCCGTATAAGATTGGCGTCCTCACTTTAAAGGGTATTCAAGTTGCCAGAGTGAAGAAAAGTCAATATTGATCCAGAGTCGGTGTGCATTTTGTTGGGCAGATGCTAATTCGTAGGCCCTCTCTACTCTGTTCAGGTCAGGAAGAATGGCTGGTCTTAGAATAGCACGCTGAGGATCGAGCACAAAATGCACACTGCCTGTTTTAGTGCTTGGCGTGAAGCCAGTAGAAGAGCATGGGGGTTTGGACTGAAGACGCTGTAATCAATACTGCTGTTTTTCCAGAGGACTGTGGACGTCTGTGCTGGGATAGAATTCAGATTAGATAGAAAAGAGTAGAAAAATTACAGTTTTGTATTAGATAATCCTGACCACCTGGATGTGGGCCATGCGACTGACTGATGAGTAATGAATGTGCACGTAGAGTGACGCCATCACTAAAATATTGCACACATCTGTCTCAGACATATGGCTGAATTAAATATCTGCCTTAAAATTTGCTTTTGCCAATAAGATGCATTCATGCTTGTGGTGAACATGAAAGTAAACATGAAATAAATTAGATTGTCTACTATAGCATATTCTGGAAAGGACCCAGTTGTGTTTGTGATACATGTAAAGATGAATATTCAAAGGATATATTCATACTATAGTTTAGGGGCAAATGTGTCCCCTAAAGAGAGCTAAATTTGACAAAATCTGGCTCAGATGGAAAACTGACTCATAAATCTATGAAACATACTCCAATAATCTTTATTTACAACTTCAAAAAAATCTTTTTTTAACAGTGTATGTGTAATAAATAGAAAAATTGCTTTAAAAACATTATTAGCTTTATATTATAAATATATCAAATATATCGGTGCAGTAACATTCTTGTTATATATAGATATATCTTAACCACTGCACAACGATATAACAAAGCATCTGATTTATTTACTCAAGAAAAAGGCAAACCACGTGGCTCAATATGGGTCCGCTTGCTTTTTTTTATTTTTTATTAATTTTATTTAATTCATTTTATTATCTCCCTATTTTATTTTATTTTATTTTCTTTTATTTCAGGTTTATTTGTCAGGGACAATTCACATCAATAATACATAATTGTACAATGTGCCAGAAATAGCCCAAAGGCTATTTTGCATTTGCAGTCCCTGGACTCTTGGTAAAATTTTCACCCTAAAAATATGCTCACGACTTTATTCAACAATTCGTCTCCTCCATCGTAGTGCCATTTTGGAGAGTATCCACTGAATAAGTCTATTCTGTCCGAATAAAGCTTATTTTGTTTCTTTGCGTCAAAAGGTATTTCTCGTCGCTTCATGAAATTCAGACAGTCAAACAAAGCATATCTTTAAATTCAAATCTAATAATATGAAAATAATGTGTATTGATGACACTTACTTGCACAGAGTGGATCAAATTAAATATCTGGGATTATGGCTGGATCCTGAACTTTCTTTTAAACCTCACATTGACTATATACTTCGTAAGCTTAATTTCCGAACCAGTCTATTGTATCAATCAAAAACTGTTTTACTTTTAAAATTTGCTTTGCAACTTACAGTATATTACTGTTTTTTGACTATGCTGATGTAGTTTATCAGAATACAACTACAACTAATATTTTGCCTCTTACTACAGCCTATAATAAATTGTGTAGATTTGTTATTGGATATTCATACACACCATTATATTATACATGATTTACTTAAATGGTTTCCACTCAATTTTAGAAGGCATATTCACTGGTTGCAATTTATTTTCAAATGTATACATTTTAATTATCCTAAATATTTGCGTCAGTATTTGATATTATATTCTTTTTAATATCAATTAAGACATTCTGCACATTATTTTTTTCTTACTCCTTTAGTTAAGAAAGTATTTTGGGGGAAAGCATTTAGGTATAAGGCTCCTGCAGATTGGAATAATCTACCTTTAAATGTACGATCTTTGACTTCATTTTATATGTTTAAAAATGGTTTGTCTTCTTGTTTTGAAACCTCTTGTAATTGCTTTAGATGATGATATATCTATGTTTATATCTATAAATGCTAGGTAAATATTAATATTTCATATGTTAGCATTGTAGTGGGGTGTTTGTTGTTCTGAATGATGTGTTTTTATTCTTTTATTCACTGTTTGAATGTTGAGCAGAGATTTTTTTTTCCCTTTTCATTTTGGTCAAAACATGTATGCCATTCAATATACAATGTACATGAGTCAGTAACATTTTTTTTTTTATTTGGAAAAAAAAATTATACTTTTATTCAGCAAGGTGCATTATATCGACAGTAAATACAGGCTTGGTGAACTAGAAAGCTTACTGCAAAAAAAAAAAAAACTTAATCCCAAACTTTTTAAACCCTAGTGTATACAGGATGTGTGTTCTTATCTAACACTGTTGAGCAGTTGAAAGAGGTCCTCTCTCAGGGATATCAAAGGCCGTGTATAGCGATTAGACCTGTTGTTAAAGTTTGTTGCGTTCTCTATGCTGCACCCTCAGAGGACAGAGTGATGGATGTAATACAAATATCCCTGTCCTGGTGAGATTATCTCTTCATCTTTTGACAGAGGAGGAGGAAGTGACTAGAAAGAAGTCGAGAAAGAAAGAGTGGGCATTTAACAGGAATACGTACTATATGCTTCGTGTTCTGAATGGGGCAGAGGAGCAGTGTATGTATTCATGGACTGTGATGGAGGAGGGAGAGATTTGTGATGGAGTGAGAAACTCTGGTGAAGGGCAGAGAACAATTTGAGATACATTAGCCACACCTCCAACCCCGCACTTCCTCCCTTGTTTCTAGTGATTGATAGTGCACCTAAGCAGCCTCTCCTAATAGAAAGTTCGGCTCTTCATGTGGGGAACAGCATATGTCTCATTTTACACAAGAGAATAGAATGGCTATAAATGGTACGGCCAAAAGCAAGCCAGCAAAATCTGTGATGACGATCCTTCCTGTCTGCAAAACATTAAAAAAAGCAGACTTTTTTTAAAGCTGACTTTCATCACAGCACATAATCATAACCACCAAATCAGCAAAGATATACTGGAAACATTGCTAGAATGTTGCTTACCTAGTGCTAGCTGCTGAATATTCGTCGTTTAACACTTTTGGACAGTTCCGATCTGGACTTTGATCCGCACTATCGAGTAAACAAAGTTCAAGGGCGCAGTCTCTGCTCTGTGCAGTCTGTTGCATGCTGGGAGGGCTTGTGGTGTATGTCATCCTATCAGTCTTGCACATCAAAGAGTAAACACCAGTGTCTTCTCATTAGCAGGTTCTAAGTAATGATCCCTTTAATGATTAGGTATGCAGAGATGTTAAAGCATTAGGGCTGAATGTCACAAATGTGTTTTGTAGTCCGAGATGTTCAGTAGTCTCTCTGCAGCACTGAAAAAATGCTCTTTGAAATCATTTTCACATGCTAGTAAATTTCACAAATTCCAAAGAGACTGCAGATAACACACTGAGTAGAAAAACTAAAATATTATTTTAGATTTTATAAAATATTATTCTTATAAGACATACTTTGTTTTATTTACAACTTCGAAAAATAATTTTTCAGTGTCCTTTGCTTTATTTGGTAAGGCTGAATTAGCGTTTTTCAATTTTTTGTTTGGATATTAACTTGTTAAAAATACAATCAAATTAAATACATCTTTTTTTGATAAGCAAGTTTTATATTACTTAATTAAAATTTGTTTTGCTAAATTAAAGCAATTTAAAGGCATAAAGTCAAAAATGTCAGGGTGATATAATGTATTGATATAATGAAAAAAAGCTGAATTGAATTGAAAAGAACAAATTCTTTAAAAAAACATGTCTGGCATAATATTTAAATACTATTTTCTTAGAAATAATATGCAATATTTTCACAAAATGCTTCAGTGCATATTAATATTTGAGAAAAAAAACACTTTAGTCTGCCAAATCAAAGCTTTGTGGTGCAGCCAATATTCAGAAACTTGCAGAAAATATACAATAAAACAGGTAAATACAATAAAACAATATAGAGTGGGCCCCTGCAGACCCTCATGACTGTGTCAAAGTCAACAATTCTTTTAAAACACCATATTATTTGACATTTTTAATGGCAAGGCAAGGTTATAAAATCTCAAATGTCTACTAAAAAAATTATATTTCTGAATTAAATCATGATATTTGTAAAATAAACACTTTTTACTTTGAAAAGCAAAGCACATTTAAAAACTTTTTTTGTAAAACAATGATAAATATGTATTCAAAGTGTACATTTTTTTAAATTCATTTTTACTTATTTGTCATTGACCCCAATATTAATTGGACATTAAAGGAATAGTTAAAAATGTCTTGATGGATTTGTTTCCTACAAACACACAGCTTTTTGCTTTGCTTCACTGCAGACGATCCACTGGTTAGCAAGTGCTGTAATGCTAAATTTCTACAAATCTGTTCTGGTGAAGAAACAAACTCATCTACATTTTGGATGGCCTGAAGGTGAGTAAATTTTTGGGTGAACTATTCCTTCAAATCACTGCATTTAAGCATCTTTATGAAAACAACTGTTCTCCTCACTATATATTGTGTTTTTATATATATATATATATATATATGAGATATGTAACAATATATGATTGTGAATTTGAGGAATTAGTTCACCAAAAATTTACCCACCTTATATATAAGCCCTTCCCTACGCACTCACAGGTACATTTTATGAAGTGCACATTTCAGTGCATTTTGACACATCATCAAATGCATTTCAACATCACTTGTTGCACATTCTCCAAGCGAGCACACTTACAAAGCTATGAGGGATCGATCAGACTATTCACTAAGCAGTCATCTGTTCAGTATAGATGGCTCTTATGTGCAGCAGGGATAGAAAAACTGCAGCTCTGGGGGAGTAAAAACATTAGATTAAAATGCACAATTTATAAAAAAAAAAAATCTGAAAGTCAATTGTTGTAACAGAAAATAAATTCAGTATGCAATGGATATCGTTCCTAAAAGACAATCTATACAAGGCCATGCTAACACCACACACACACGCACGCACGCACGCACACCACACACACACACACACACAACATTCAGTCATTTATGTAAAAACCATCCAAAACAACTCCAACCAACTGGTTAAATTGTTGGCTTTCTTACAATGGTTATTATAACTTCTATTATCACATTTCGGAAGTGCATCCTGTATTCTGAATTCACTCAGAATGATAATAGATATTTTGGGTTCAAAGTTAAGCTCAGTCAACAGCATTTGTGGCATAATGTAAAAATAACTGACCCGCAATTCGTCTTTTGGAAATCAGAAATCTAAGTTACTTTAAAGCATTTGCAATGGAAGTGAATGGGACCAATTTTTTTGAGGATTCAAAAAGCAGAAATGTGATGCTTATAAAGCAGTTTAAATTATCATTCTTAGAGTTATTTTAGAGTTTATGGTGTTGAATTGTTATGAAAAAAGTCGTAAAATTAGACATAACTTCACACAGTAAAAGTTAGTAAATTATTTTTTCTCACTAAAACGTTATCATGAATATTGTTCACGTCTTGTCGCTGTACTATCGAAATGGCCCCATTCACTTCCATAAGTGCCTCACTATAACCCAGAATTCCAGTTTTTTTTTTAAGAAAATGATTCATGAGTGACAATTGTAGTACAATTTGTTTATCAACATTGTCACAAATGCTGAGTTTAATTTGTACATAACCAAGAATATTCTTGTAGACAAATATTCTTGTAAAACAGCAAGTCTTGTGATGATAGAACGAACACTTGAGAAACACAAACTACTTATTTAAAGCAGATGCAGACAACAACATGTGACGCACAAATAAATAACTGTATGTATAACCTTTGATATACATTACACTTTCATAACATAGGCTACCCAACAGAAGTGCCGTCTCATCACTCAAACAAACAAATGATTAGTTTATATAATCTGATTTTTACAATGACTGTCATTTACCTGACAGATGTGTGGGGCTTCGGCACAAACAGCGAGGAAGAGTTTTACAGTAAAGTCATTTCTCCATCAGTCTGACCATGAAAATCTCGAAGACCAACATCTGTTGTATTCTGCCCACCAAGAACAGGTATTCAGATCTCAACCATTGAGCACACAATGTGAATGCCATCTATTGAGAATCAGCCTTGGACAATCTGCGGCCTTGATGTGTGTTGCATATCATCCATAGAATAACGCAAAAACAGCTAAGATGATAAAAAGCAACCTTTCAAAAGTATTCTATTTATTTAGCAGTTGCCTGAAAAGCAAATACTTCACTTGCTTTGAGAGTCGGCTCTCAAACAACCTTTGCCTTACTCAGACTAAGACTAAGACTGAAGGAAGAAAAGGAATTTCAACTATTTTAATTGCCTTGCCTTGAGGACTAAACTCAAAAGCCCTGAACATTAAGCTCTGAGCAAAACCCTGTTCACATTTTTCTTCTCTAAAAGTGATCAATTTGGGAGTAGAACAGGATTTGCAGTGCCGAAAATGTAGGACAGGACTTCAGTTTTCCACCTGCAATTAACTGGATTGGGAAAAGTATAGGCGTTACACCAAAATGAAGACCTAAATGAAAGTTTACTAAAATTATGTCCGTTAGAAATCATTATTATTACATTATCAAATAGTTATTTAAAACTAGTTACCGAACATTTCGATGAACCTAAAGTGATGCATTAACAATCAAAACAAAGCAAACAGTAAACTGAATTTAATGTTGACTGTAAGTGCATCTGCTCTATAATGGTTGCTTGTACTGTATACTATTACATACATTACATTTTTTAAAGAAATGAATACTTATTATTTAGCAATGACATATTACATTGATCAACACATTGATGTTAAAAAATAGTTCTGTTTCAAATGATTAGTTTTCATTATTTTACATTTTTCACAATATCACAATAATTTAAACATTTCACATTACTGTTTTACTGTTTTTGATCAAATAAATGCAGCCTTGCTTAGCATTCTTTTGTCTTTCAAAAATATAAAATCTTACAGACCCAAAACCTTTGAACAGTAGTGTACATACTTTCTATGCACATTAAACAATTAAAGTCCATGTAAAGGCAATTCAGAGAACTGTTTCTAAAATGTTAGAAATGTATTGCTAAAATGTAAAGACTGTGAACTATGTAGTAGCCTACTGAATTGTGAAGTTAGACCGTTAAACAGTTTTTCACCCTTTTTGTGTTCAGGATTTCTTGGGCGGGCCTGAAATCATGTCTTGATGCACTGGAGCCACTGAGCATGGCCCCTCCCCCAACACTATAATAACTAGAGCACATTAGCATCAGTGGTTTTCCCGCTCAGTCGCGAGTTACTGTCATTACGTTACAGTAGTTACCACAGCCTACAGTTTGCTAGCTAGCTATGCCATCAATACGTAAATGCATATTACCTGTGGTATGGCTGTGTAAATCCAATTAAGCTGCTAGAGGGAGCATCCATTCAGGTTGAGGCAGCAGCTTGAGTGGGTGTGGTTTCAGCGCCGACAGCGGACATGCCCCCAGCATTTGAGAGTGGAGAATACTGCTTATTTTTTCAAGCTTTTGATAACTTATTTTATTTACTAGGCGGGTTTTTTATCATTCAAATTTGGCTGGGTTGTTAAAGGGGTGGTTCACTGGGTTTTTTCTAGGCTTGATTGTGTTTATGGGGTGCAGTCTAACATGTGTTAATGCTTCATTTAAAAAAATGTACCTTTATTCCACACAGCTCTGTTCCTTCTCTGAGAAACGGGCTGATCTTTTCCTGTTTTTATGAAGCCCCGCCCTCAGATATAGGTGATGGGCTCTGAATGGTTAGCTAGCCCAGTATGTTGTGATTGGCTAAACCGCCTCTAGTGCGTGTCTAAAGGTCCCGCCCCTCACCTCAGCGCCATGTTCTCCAGTTGTATTGTAAACAGAGGATATTATTGAAGAGGATCGTGCAGAACCTGTGCAAGCACGGCTTTTAATGGTAGGCCTATGTTTTTTGTTTGCTGTTGTCTCATACTTTTAGATATGCTGTTGTAAATGCTACTGCTTATGTCAGCTTTTAATATATGGTTTTATCCTGATTAAAGCTTTAATACAGTACAGCAACCCACGTATAATGCTTCTCATAGCTATGTGAAAATAAGTGTATAATTGGAACAGTTCATTGTTGGAGCTGAGCTGAATGAGAGAGAGAGAGAGATGCAGAGCGTGTGAAGAGCAGGGGAAGCGAGGAACAGTATTAAGAATCGCTGCTTTAGAACATTGATTTTGAAACTTGTGAATCCATTAGAATCGTTAGAAGACAGAATCGCGATTCATATATGAACAGATTTTTATGTGCACCTCTAGTTTTCTCTTCCTCTTCTCTAAAGCAGCGCAGCATGGCTTTGCCCTCTTTGCTGCCTTTTCCCGAGGGCGGGTTTTATCTGGGTTTGTTACGTCACGAACCCAGGGAAGTAACTTGTAGTCCCTACCAGCCGTTTTTGTAGGCATTAAACTACCAGAATTTTTAAAAACGATATCTCCGTTTGCATTGAACTTTCAGCTTCGTAACTTTGCAGATATTGTTTATGCCCGAACAGCAACATTACACACTAACTAACGTTAAAAAAGTGAAATCGCAATGAACCACCCCTTTAAGACATTTTACTGTGGTGTGACAAACTCAGAACACATATTTAATATTTCTTTACACTGACTTTAAAATTATGCTAGAAGAGGAGGACACGAGGAACATGGGGTCCAGAATCTTTTCCTGTTTTAGGTCAAATTAAAAGTCTCTGTCATTGAGTTTCAACCTTGTTTAGTCAGCCTCTAAGCTCTAGAATCATCAAAACTCAGCCAACCCTCCCCACACAGTCACACAAATAGATAAGCCAACATCACTAGATCTGTCAAGCTCAACCACCATTTTCCCCTTCTTCTCAATGAATAATAGCAATGATCCCTCTCAACACATACGTAGTAATTTCCCTCAGTACGAAAAGCTCTGTGTCAACATTTTAATTTAACAGGGGAATATGGTTTAAAACGAATCATTCATGTAGTCTCACAATGTTTGGCAGGTCTATAATAGCTTGAGAAACCTATAGTACTCGTTAGCATTCCCATTCATCTCAATGGCAGTTGCTCAGTTGCCACAGGACCCCCCGGAAGTATGTGGTTTGAAATGTGCCTTCTTTGCTCATGGGCAGCAGGTTTTCTGAGCTGTAAATACTCTGTGACAAATTACTAAGGAGCTGCAAGAAAATAACATCACGACAACATTTAAGAGACCACAACAAAAAGTTAAAACATCTATGCAGTGTTGTTATCATTTACATTAATTAAAATAATAAGTTAATTTAACGCTGGAAAAAACATTTAAAAAACTAAAAAGGTTTCCTGGCAGCTAACTGAAATAAACTAAGTTAACACTGGCATACTAAAATTACAAAAAATAAAACTGAAATAAAAATAATGTGCAATAGAAATATAAAAAAACTAATAAATATAACAAAAGCATATGACAAGACTACTAAAACTAAAAATTTAAATGAAAACTGAAATTATTTTAAAAAATCTAAATATTAATAATAATATTTTATGAATAATATACTAAAATAAAACAGATATATGATTGCATATAACAGATTTCTGCAAAATATATACAGCACTGTCAATGGAGAAATTGACAAAAAAACACCTTTTCCTATAACTTACTTCACATTCACTTACAGTAAAACAAAGTAATGTTTTACACACATATTTACTAAACTGGGATGAGAGAACATTGAAAATGCTCCGGCTTAAAAGATCATCATCCTTGACAAGAGGCTCAGCTTTTGCTATTAAAAACCACATTGCTTTCAAAGTCTGAGAGGAGGAACGTACGGCTAAGATGCCGATAGTGCAGAAAATAAATGGAAAAGCACCAGGAGGATGACTCACACTCACTGACTGACCCCTCCTGAGCTCTTCGCTTTGTGATGTTATATTAGCCCAGTGCTTCCAGACAGCGCATTCTCTCATCTCCACCACTCACTTTGTCTGCTGTTTCATTCTGAACTGCCTGCTGTTTCATTTGTGCTTCACCAATGCTTTGTCACAAAACAGACAGTGGTTTAAAAATAAAAATTCATGGGGAGGTGGAGGAAGTTGTGAAGTGACATGAAGAGTAGGACTGGTGAAAGATAGGGTTCTTGCTCCCAGGCAGCTGAAACTATCTTCCAGAAAATGTTGCAGAAATTATCTGATATATTGCACACACAGGGAGTCCCGGCAGTCAAGAGTATATTTTTATAATATCATATCAATTCTAAAAGAGGCAATTTCATACTCAGTGTGATGACTAATTAATGATGACTATTAGTTACTTTTATTCATATTAGTGTCCCAAATTTAAAATGAATGGGAATCGTGGTCAAAGGCAGAAGATGGGAGTATTTCTTGTCCGTTAAATAAAGATCTCTAGGGGAAGAAAGAATCAGATGGAATTAAGAGTATTCCAGGAGTGTAACTAGATACATTTAACTTCAAAAGGCAAGCACAGCTCTAGCAGTTGAAATTAATTACTTTAAGGTAAGACACAAGGTCAGACAACAGCATGCAAGTGTACATACTGAGTCAAATTTTGGGAGTCGTACAAGATTTCCAACTTTGGCAGTCTTTGATCGCTTAGTATGACATGATCACAAATGACTGATTAATTGCCTGTGTGGTGAATCTTTGGCCTGAAATGTAAGTACGTGAATGCCAACATGTCTGCATGCAAAAACAACTTGTGTAGTCTGACTCTCGAAAGAACTGACTCTAAAGAAGCAGCTTACTTTAGTGAATAAAAAACATATAGGGTGCGTTCCGATTGACAGGGTTCCTATGCAGATGTCACTGCTCCCTACTCCCTAAGCACGGGATGAAGTGGACTTTGCTGACAATAATCTCTCATTTGGAATGCCCTGGAACGTCATCAAAGAAAGGGAATACCAGGATCATGCACGTAATTTATTTTACTTTTTAAATTTAAATACATATAAAATACATATACAATTATGTATCTAATAAATATAGTCAAAATGTATGTTTAGATTGTTAACAGATTGTAGTGGTCTCATCTCGTGCTCTTCCTTTCCCATACGCAGCCTCATAGTTAACTCTCCTGAGGTAAATAAAATAAAATAAAATGAAAAATGACAGAGCCTCAGCTGTTTCTCACTGTTTTTACTTAGTTTCACCTATTCATACAATACAATATGCAAATATAACATGCATCGCCATAACCATTCATAAATACTCTAATTCGTATAATGATAACAACATGTATTGCAACCCCTCCACTGCAGAGAATTAAAAAACTCTTTCAATGGCTCTGCTCCATCGTTAGTTCTGACTAGTGACGCGGTGCTCAATGACAGTTGGGTGATTTTCCATCTCCACTTCCTGTGAAGTGATGTATCGATGTTCCCTTATTCCCTATGCCATTCACAGTTCCCTTTGAATTGAACACTCCCAGTTCGCTCCCTTCGGATTGGAATCTCACTTAAGATGGCTGAATACCTTGTGAAGTCCACTTTGCAGTCCACTTTACAGTCCATTCACGGTCGAATGAAACGCACCTACAGTGTTTTTTCTAGCATAGATCGATTTGCGAAACAATGGGCTTTTATGAGCTGGTTCTTTTTAGTGAATAAAAAGCATGTAGCATGACCAGTGCAGCCTGATTTCTAAAACAAGTGACTCTTATGTGCCTGTTCATTTTAGTGAATCAAAACATACCACTGCAGCCCAGTTCTTGAAAAAGATGAGGTGGTTCTTTTTGGTGAATCAAAAACAGTGTCCAAAATCACACACTCTTAAAGTAGGTACAACTTTTGAATAAGTAATTACTTATAAAAGTATGTTCTTTTCTATATAGTTTGAATTTGTGTAGCATGCATGTAATCCAGACATACATTCCCCAAAAAGTACTTTGCCATGAATATATGGCGGCCTTCACACATGATAGCATTTTTTGTTTGTAGTTTTGTAAAACTTTCGCACACTACTGGTTTGGCTTCATTTGCACTCTGCATTATCCTCACAAGTGATGTGTTTTCTATTGGATTGTATGTCTAGTCAAACTGTGTTATTGCAGGCCCTTACCTTAGGTTAGTGTTTTTTTGTCTACTATATAGGGAAGTATGTGATTTTGGGTGCATTCATGCAGTGCGCTTAGCACAACCTCAAATGACTCTTGTAAGGGAAACAGGTAAATTTAGCTCAAAGGGAATTAATTATGATATTTATAGGGAATTTGGACAGAATCACTGTTTTACGGCTGATCAACTGAATCGGCCAGCAATTAATTGAAATATGATGTATATAATCGGCCAGATACATCAACTCTGCAATGGATAGTAATATCCAAAGTAGTGAAAACACTATTTATTAGCACGGTAACAAGATCGGCATTTTAAGACATTAACTTGTAGGCACAAAACACAAGATACTTCTCTTTTCAATATAAATAAGACTTTATTGGACAAATCTAAGACATATAAATTAATCTAACACATGAACACACATATTCACGCATTCACACAAGTTGCAGAAAGAGAGAAAATAAAAAAACAATGAGTTTAAGAGAGTGGAAATGTGAAATTCCCAGTCTATAGCAACATATGCAATTTCTTAGACCTGAACAACCATCAATCATTTAATTAAACCTTGCATTGAGTTGCTCAATGAGGCTATTAAACCTTATATTAAATGCACCAGTTCAGATGGAATCTGGAGGTTTACTTGCGTTTCCTGTGTTAGGGATTCCCTTTGTGTGGCATGGTTGCAGAAAGGGGGATTCCCAAGGTTGTGGATTCGCTGGAAGTCTAGTAGCACCGAAGTAACATCTTGGGAGCTAATCGTTGGGTGTTGTCTGAAGAATAGTGTGGAGTTGTGGGCTGGTTGAAGTTTTGGCGGTGGGCACAGACGAGGTCGAACTCAGAGACAAGGCTTTGCGAGACTACGTGGCTTATCTCCTCATGATGGTAGAGGAGCAGCTGGCATGAAAGTCAAAGCACGCTAAAAAAGCGCTCGACGAACACAAAGCTTAAAAGCAAAAGCAATGGAGAAAAGGCAAAAGCCAAAAAGCTACATTTGTTTGTGTCCTGAGTTTTTAAACTCTGCTATTGGACACATCCCAAATGGTTTCTTGACCAATTAGACATTGTCTTAGCTCGGGGTGTTACTACATTTATCCTCCCAATACATAAATCTACATGTTATCTTATTAGTCCGCATTTTCCCACCCATGCAGAGCATAAATTACACAATGGTTTCTATAACAAGAATCTGATTACCTATACAAGAATCATTTTACAAAGAACTGATTGATAGAAACGTTTCAAGTAGGACTTTTCACACACATGCATACCAAACTCGAATATAAACTATTCAGTAGTTATTCAAAAGGACATACACAATGAGTGATTAGAACATGATAGTAAAATTTGTGGGTTACATACATGATATGGAGTTATGCATAAAAATGATTAGTTGTTCATAAGTCCTTTTAGCATCATTTTGATGCATATACAGTATATGTAAAAGACAGTCTCTGTGCCGCTCTGTGAGTATGAGGATGTGTTCTGTGAGGAACAAAAGGTATAGAAAGAGTCTGGTCTCTCTCCTGGGTGGGGGAAAACCAATCCAAAGAAGTCTTAACTCATGATTCCCTCATGGTTTTACTCGGTGATCGTGATGTGTTGTCTCTTCGACCATTAATCCTGGATTGCTTGACCCAAAATTGACAATCTCTTTCCTGCTGGGATTAGATAAGTGTTCTGTTTTGTTTAATCGCAACTGTTTCAAGAAAGTTGCATTCGTTCAGACTTGCTGGCGCCCCAGGGTATCTGATTTATGGCCATCCATGTGGTTATTTTGGGTCTCTTTGTGTTGTTTCAACACTGTTCTGATCGAATCTTAAATTGTCTGATTCACTCTGATATCCTACACTCTTTGGGATGGTTCTTTCAGTGAATCAATAAAGTGTAAAAAATTCAATAACAAATTCTTGAAACCATGACTCACATGAGCTGGTTCTTCTGAGTGAATCATAAAGATACAGCTCAACCAATGTAGTGTGATTCCCGGTTTGAATCAATCACTGCCTTGTATAATGTCCAGATAATTTTAAGCAAACAATAGGCTACATAAGCAAAATGGACCTTAAAAAAACTGAAATTCCCTTAAATAAACCACTGCTGAATTAAACTGAATTGAAATACTTATGACTCACAATCAAATCAAAACACGAAATATGTATCAATTCCCCTCCCTAAACAGGTGGAAGAACTTTTTAATAATTTTAGTAACATTTGCTCTCACCTTTCAATTCATAGTCCCATACCTCTAGTCCAAAACCTTGCCTAGGTTTGACAGGTGATAGACAATTGACACAACTGCTAACAGAAGCCATGTTAAAGCCCACTGCTATGTGCTCAGCACTTCATGTCCATTTCCTCTTTTTTGGGTGTCCATTACAGGTGTGAAAATCTGGAGGGAAGTGTGACTCCACCTGCCTCCTGTTCTGGATCTCAGAGGCCATCCAGCACTGCTGTGACACTAAAGTCACACCACTTATCCCCCCTATGCCACCTTGGCACCGGTGGGCTGGTCCTGTAGCGTTAATGCTCCATCACAGTCTGCTAGTTGTCATTAAGCTACTGTTCCGTGTCACGCTTGTCACTAATACATAGGTACATAGCAAGGAGCCAATGATAATTTTGAGTCGATTTTCTTGTTGAATGATCAAAGATGATCTGTTTTAATTTAATGACACAGCAGGAAGAGAATAATAAAGGAACAGGAAGAAAGCAACATGCACCTCTTGTTCATTGAATAATGAATGCAAATCTGTCACACCATTATCCAATTATGATGGCAAAAATGTTGCTTTTAACAATGCTGGCCAAATTATAACTTTTTTTAGTGAGTCAAAAACATACAGTGAAACTAGTGTAGCCCAATTCCTGAAACACCTGTATGAGCCAGTTCTTTTTAGTTAATCAAAAACAGCGCAATTGGCACAGCCCGATTCCCAAAACAATTGGATCTTATGAATCAGTTCTTAGTTAGCCAAAAAAATATATTGTGCAAATGGCGTAGCCCGATTACTGAAAAAACTGGTTCTTATGAGCTGGTTCTTTTTAGTGAGACAAATGAATCAAATTTTGAGGATATTTTCTTGTTTTTAATTAAATATGATCTGTTTTAACTCAATGACACACAGCAGGAAGAGAATAATAAAAGAATGGGAAGGAAGTGAAATGTGAGTCTTGTTCATTGAATAATGAATGCAAATCTGTCACAGCATTGTGAGCATAATGATGGCAAAACTGTTGCTTTAACAACGCTGACCAAGTTGTGACTTGCACGAGGATTACTGACATATATTTCTGCTGAAATAGTGCTGGCTGGTGTTTCTGGTGCTCTGAGAGAGCTTGTAAATGGGATCTCATTTGGAGGGCAAGGTGGGCGACCACAGCGGGGCTGTCACTGGCACCGCAACAACAACAACCAACAAAGAAATACTGTGAATAGTTTAGGTGCAAGTCTACACTACAGGAGTCTAAGCTATTAGAATGCTGAAATGAAAGACTTTAAGTGCTTAGATCTCCAGCCGCCCAACTAATAAGGGAATATTTTTCCCTTAGTTCACACCTCTGTGGAGGTGGGAGCAAGGAAGTCCCATTTAAACACACGCCATTATGCCAGCTGCTGACTGGCCCATACGTTACACAACTTTCTGGCTTTGATGTCACAGAGTTTCTATTAAAGATTTAGTCGTTTCCCTTCTAGCACTGCCCACAGGATCCTGAAGCTGATCTCCTTAAGGTTCACTCTGAATAACAAATCTGCCTGGCAGAGATTCATGTTTTATGTTGGGATTTAAAAATGCAAAAATGAGATGGCACATCGCAGTATAAGAGAAGGCTTTCCTTTTCCATCACCCTTGTCGCTTTGAAGTTTGATAAATATTTAACGCATTCATTATTGAATTGCTTTTTACATGGTACATAATAGAAACAAGTTAATTGACAATTTTCGAAGCATGAAAAGGGAGTGGATGCCCTTTAATAACTAGTCAAATGCTTTTCTCAGGTACTTACTCTCTTAAGTACTTAGTGCTAGTTTTTGATTATATTACTTGTGGGTCAATAACAGCAAGACTGTCCAAGATAAAACCAACAAACAAACAAAAAAAAAAAAAACAAAATGTTAAAAAAAAATGGTTTAAAACACATTAAAATGTTATTTTTTTTTCATGGCTTTATATGGTTTTGAAAAAACTCTTACACAGTTTTCAACAAAAGTTTACATTTAATTAATTCAAAATAATGTCATGTGGTGTAACCAAGTAAAAAGTCATAAAATATTTTCTTTACACTTAAATGTGTGTATATATTTTAATCATTTAAAAATAAATAAATAAAAAAGGAAAATTAAATATACTGTTCAAGGGAAAAAAAAAATATTTTTTACAAATATTATGCAAATCAAGCTCTTTGGAACAACTTGACAACGGTATTATGTTTCTTGCACGTTTTGCACTTTCAAAGCTTACATATTTACATATTTACAAGAACTAAAAGCATGTTAAGTTAGAAGAATGTAAATCTGGCAACATTTTATTACGCTGGTTATTACATGCATCATGGTACTTCATAAATAAAATACCAGGTGAGCTCCCAAGCAAGTTTACTATGTCAGAAAAGCTACACATATGGAGCTGGTTATGTGATGCACCACAAAGGATTTTTTACAATTTGTTTTACAAATTCAAATTGACATCCCGTGGTAACTAGGATTTACACAAGCTTCAGACTGGATCCAGAACACCTGAGAAGAGATAATGCCAACCCTTCAGTGGACCTCAGATGACGCCAACCCTGAAACAACATACAGATGTAGCGTCTGGACCACTCCAACACACAATATATATTTTGTTAGCTAGATTTCACAAATACTTTGTAACACCCCAGGACGCCGAACATGGTAACCCGATACATTTACAACCTTGTGGAATGCGAGCCGACTCTCAGCTGCATTCTCCAGAAGCAAGAGGCACAAATTCACAGTAGAAATTGACTTTTCTCTAATTAATTCATAGGAAAACCTTATTTGAATGAACACCCATTTTCTTCAGGCCTTTGTGTATATTATTGCTGTTTTGTATTGATCTGTTGTATTATATACTATTTTATTCATGCTTACGATAAACCACTCATTCATATAACCTTACATATAGCTTGTTTAGTATCTATGAATTCGCCTTCTGATGATCTAAACAAGAATATATATTATTTGTTGGTACTTAGGCAATATATTAGTGCCCTGAGAACCTTTAGTATTTTCAATTCAAGTTCCAGATACTAAGTTCCATGTTTCCACACAAAGAGTCATAAACGCCACAGGATCTCAAAACGCCCACTTGGGATTCCGGCTTTTCTCATTGGATAAGCCCTTCTTGAGAGGCGGGGATCTTCTCTGACTTTAAAGCTGACACACCATGTGACCCGTTTAGTCGGTGGTTCGGTCAGATGCTAAGTTGAAGATGTGAGAAAACGCTTCAGGAAAAGCTTTGTGCCAGGCCTTTCGGCCTTGATTTTTCCATTCACCAAAGATTCTCTGACTTAAACTGGTTCTTTTCATCAACTAAATTCAGAAAGATCTGGGGCCTTAAGATCAGGGATCTCTTTCCGACAGCCAAGATTCGCAAGTATCAAACTAGTCTTATTATTTGATACATTAAGTATCAGTTACACCTTTTTAAACTGTTAATATCCAAAGTGTTCCATAAAATTCATTCTTTATGCCTCTTTCTGTGCTGAGTTAAACTTTAACCCTTTCCTATACCAACTGTATGTGTGTGTGTGTGTGTGTGTATGTGCATGTTAGACCAGTTTATGTGTGTATGTAGGATGTTAGACCCGTTTATGTGTTTATGTAGTATGTTAGACTAGTTTAAGTTTTATGTAGTTAATAAAACCTTACTTTTATCACACTTGACGTGTTCAGTGTTTGCCCATAACCGTAGTCACTAATCATGCAGATTTACGTTACAAGCTTTGTAGAATTGTACAGTAAGAAGTTATTTCCCTTAACCAGGAAATTAACGTTCTTAGAATTGACAAGACAGTTGACCCTGAGTGGTCAGCTAACTATCTACAGCGGATCTAAAATATTCATGATTAATCATAACTAGTTATGGTTAATTATTCATATTTCCTGTCGTTGAGCTGATTCGTTACACAGAACTACACATTTTTCTAAAGAGTTTTTGCATCATAAATAATTCTGTTGAATAGTGTTCATGCGTCTGTTTGAATTACTCTTTAATTGATTTTCCGTAATATTTCTGCCATAGTACATTAACTACAGTCACCACTGATAGCTCCACTAAATTTGTAGAAACTTAATTGCTGTAAAGTTGCTTTGCAACGATCTGTATCGTAAAAAGCGCAATACAAATAAACTTGAATTAAATTGAAAGCGACTACGATAAAATTTGATTGAGGTCATAAAGATATTATGCAAGGAAACCTCATATACTCAATAATCTGCCTCTGTAACCATAATTTTGTGAAAAGGATAACTCATTGAATTTTTTCCTGCCACCATGTTTATTTCAGCAGAACGCAGTGAATTATATGTACCAAATTCAGACTTACCCATTAGGCAGTTTGGCGACTACCTTGGGCCCCAAAACCAGGGCCCCCTAAATGCCTTTTCATATGGCTACGAGATGCACAGTAATCGTGACATGAGCGTAGCGCTGCTTTGTTCCCTTTCATTCAGTCACGTTCGACGTTACGTCAGTCTTGACTGATGAATTGGGATCTCGCTCGAGAGCCCAATTACCTTCGAGTGTAAACTAAACAAGCCAATGACAGTTGGCGTGCGTGTTTCGCAAACGCACATCAGCTTTTCACTTCGGAGCCGAGCCTTCTACAAGACGAATCTCCGCGAGTGTTCAAAAGAAACAGCTGGCGTTGGTGTGACGGCATATCAGCGGGGGTTGCCATCCAGGCTGCTGAAACCCCGGTGGGCTGCAGCTTCCATTCTGCGGTCTCGCCGCAACCTCCCCTGGGCGCTTCAACGCTCCTCCGTGCGGGTAAAAACGTTTTTGTTCCTTTTCAAAAAAAGAGCTTCACTAGCCAACGGGCGTCCTTTTAAAGATGGCTTCCCGCTCGTGCGGTTCTGATGTGGTCACTTCCTGGCTTCATCTGATGGTCATGATCGCTGTGTCTCGTGCCTGGGCTTACAGCACGCAGAAGCAGCGCTCATGGATGAGTCATGTTCTCAGTGCGGGAACATGACTATCGCGACGTTGTGGTCTAGATACCTCCTCATTAAACAGGGGGTATAGCGGAGCACAGGCGGATGACAGGATGTCGATCGCTGCATCGGAGGGCGAGCTAGGTTCTGGAGATGATGATTCGGCTGCGCTGCCACCGTCGGGAAGAGTGGCGTTGCCCGAGTCAGATCCGGAGCTGACCGCTATGCTTTCCCGGGCAGCAGAGAGTGTCGGGCTGCACTGGAGGCCACCTCCTTCTCCCGAACGCTCGAGGCTAGATGATTGGTTCCTGGGGGCGCAGGCAGCCGCCTCCGGTTCCATTCTTCCCGGAAGTGCATGAGGAGGTTACTAAGTCTTGGAAGGCACCTTTTTCTGCCCGAAACAGACTTGGTGCTTCCTCCGTCCTCACCACCCTCAACGGGGGGGCGGCGCAAGTGTATGTGGACATCCCTCCGGTTGAGTGCGCTATTGCCATGCAACTCTGCCCGCAAAGCGCTGCCGCCTGGAGAGGTAGTCCACGCCTTCCGTCCAGGGCCTGTAAGTTCTCGTCCACGCTGATGGCTAAGGCTTGCAGTGCTGCTGGACAGGCCGCTTCCGCCCTGCACGCCATGGCCCTCCTGCAAGTCCACCAGGCCAAGGCGTTGAAGCAGTTGCACGAGGGTGGTGCTGACCCAGGTGTGCTGCAGGAACTGTGCAAGGCGACGGACCTCGCACTTAGGGCGACGAAAGTCACAGCACGGGCCCTGGGTTAGGTGTCCACATTGGTGGTCCAGGAGCGCTACCTATGGCTGACCTTGGCGGATATGTGGGAGGCCGACAAGCATCGCTTCCTGGACTCCCCGATCTCCCAGGCCGGCCTATTCGGCGAAGCGGTGGAGGGCTTTGCCCAACAGTTCTCCGCCGCGCAGAAGCAGACGGAGGCGTTTCGACATATCCTGCCCCGGCGGTCTGCTGCTGTCTCCACCCCACCGCCGGCTGCAGCCCCTCTGTCTGCTCATCGCCGAGGGCGCCCTCCTGCGGCGCCTTCAACCTGACCTCCGCTTCCGGGCGGGCCACAACCAGCCGCGGCCGTCACAACGACGGGGGCTGGCCACGTGGGGGCTGGCCTGCAGAAAACCCGTGAAGCGCCAGGGCAGGTGGCGTCCCTGAGACGGGCGACCCGGAGCTCTTGGATCCTGCTCTTCAGGAGATGGTGACCGCACCACTCCTTCCCCCGGAGGAGGGCCGGGTGGAGAATCTTTTGTTCCCGTTTGTTTCTGTTCCGCCACTGGCCACCCAGCCGGTGGTACCCAAAACTTCAATAAAAGAGCAGTTTCCTTGGCCTCCGGGTCCCAAGAGGGCGAGGATGGTGGTGCATGAGACCCAGTCTCCACACGGCCGTCCCCCTCTCCTTTCGCCTATGGGCAGCAGGGTCCGGTTCAAGGATGCTATGCCTCCTCACGAGCCCCCTGCCCAGCTCTGGAGCCAGGTAAGCGGCGCGCCGCGCACTCAGACCCCAACCTTGGGACGCACGGCCTCCCGGGTTGGGTCCCTGTGTTCCACTTCGCTGCCCCACTGCGGGTACGTCGGTGGTTTCCCTGGTCCCACTTGTTCGGTCGCTGGTGGCCTGGTTAGCGCTCCCCAGGCCGTCCCACTGGCTCATGAGAACCATCAGACTCGGCTACGCGATTCAATTCGCCCGGCGTCCTCCCAGGTTCAGGGGCATTCGGTTCAGCTCTGTGCTGGACAGGGAGGCTCCTGTCTTGCGTGCAGAGATTGCGGTCCTGCTGGCGAAGGACGCGATACAGCCGGTCCCTCCAGCCGAGATGAGGTCAGGGTTTTACAGCCCATACTTCATCGTACCCAAGAAAGGCGGTGGGTTACGACCAATCCTGGACCTGCGCGTACTGAACCGGGCCCTTCACAAGCTCCCGTTCAGGATGTTGACGCAGAAACGCATCTTTCAATGCGTCCGTCCTTTCGATTGGTTCGCAGCGATCGACCTCAAGGACGCGTACTTTCATGTCTCGATTCTCCCTCGACACAGACCGTTTCTCTGCTTTGCGTTCGAAGGGCGAGCGTATCAGTACAAGGTCCTCCCCTTCGGGCTATCCCTGTCGCCTCGTGTCTTCACCAAGGTTGTGGAGGCAGCCCTTGTTCCATTGAGGGAAGCTGGCATTCGCATTCTCAACTACCTCGACAACTGCCTCATATTGGCCCAGTCCCCAGCACAGTTGTGGGAATACAGGGATATGGTGCTCAATCACCTCAGCCGGTTGGGGCTTCGGGTCAACTGGGAAAAGAGCAAACTCTCCCCGGTGCAGAGGATCTCTTTTCTCGGCATGGAGCTGGACTCGGTCAACCTCTCAGCACGTCTCTCAGTAGAGTGTACACAGTCGATGCTGAACTGCCTGGGGTCCTTCCAGCGCAGGACGGCGGTTCCACTGAAACAGTTTCAGAGGCTCCTGGGGCATATGGCATCCGCAGCCGCTGTCACGCCGCTCGGGTTGCTTCATATGAGACCGCTTCAGTGTTGGCTTCACGACCGGGTCCCGAGATGGGCATGGCGATACGGCACATATTGGGTTTCAGTCACCCCGTTCTGCCGTCAGACTTTCAGCCTGTGGTCAGATCTTGCCTTTCTTCGGATGGGGGTGTCCCTAGGGCAAGTGTCCAGGCATATTGTTGTGTCAACAGATGCCCCTGCTAGGGGCTGGGGGGCCATGTGCAATGGGAATGCAGCTGCGGGGCTCTGGTCGGGGCCTCGACTGCAGTGGCATATCAATTGCCTAGAGTTGCTAGCAGTATGGCTTGCTCTGAGCCGCTTCAAATCGCTGCTAAATGACAAGCACGTATTGGTCCGTACGGACAATACTGCGACCGTTGCGTACATCAACCACCAGGGCGGTCTACGCTCCCGTCGCATGTCGCAACTCGCCCGCCATCTCCTCCTCTGGAGTCAGAAGCATCTGAGGTCGCTTCGCGCCGTTCACATCCCAGGCGAGCTCAATCGTGCAGCCGACGAGCTCTCACGTCAGCCCGCCCTTCCTGGAGAATGGCGACTCCACCCCGAGACAGTCCAGCTTATTTGGAGATGCTTTGGGGACGCTCAGGTAGACCTTTTGCCTCCCCAGACACGTCCCATTGCCAGTTGTTTTTCTCCCTGGCCGAGGGGACCCTCAGCACTGACGCACTAGCGTGCAGCTGGCCTTGCGGTCTACGCAAATATGTGTTTCCCCCAGTGAGCCTTCTCGCACAGACACTGTGCAAGGTCAGGGAGGACGAGGAGCAGGTCCTCTTGGTAGCGCCATACTGGCCCAGTCGGACTTGGTTCCCCGAACTGATGCTCCTCGCGACAGCCCCTCCTTGGCAAATTCCTCTGAGGAGGGATCTCCTTTCTCAGAGAGGGGGCACCCTCTGGCACCCGCGTCCAGACTTGTGGAACTTCCACTTGTGGTCCCTGGACGGGACGCGGATGTTCTAGGTGGGCTACCTCCAGCGGTTGTAAACACCATCGCTTCAGCTAGAGCTCCGTCTACCAGACACGCTTATAGGCTGAAGTGGAATCTGTTCGTCGGTTGGTGCTCTTCCCGCCGGGAAGACCCCCGTAGATGCCCGATCGGAGTCGTGCTTTCTTTCCTGCAGGATGGGTTGGAGCGAAGGCTGTCTCCCTCCACCCTTAAAGTGTATGTTGCCGCCATCGCCGCGCATCACGAGGCAGTAGACGGTAAGTCTTTGTTGAAGCACAACTTGGTCATCAGATTTCTCAGAGCGGCAAATCCTCCGCGCCCTCACATGTTACCCTCTTGAGATCTCCCCTCGGTCCTGATGGCCTTGAAGGAGGAGCCCTTCGAGCCTCTGCAGTCGGTAGAGCTTAAGTTTCTGTCGTTGAAGACAGTGCTCCTCACCGCATTGGTCTCGGTCAAGAGGGTAGGGGACCTGCAGGCATTTTCGGTCGACGATTCATGCCTGGAATTCGGAATGGTAACTCTCACGTTGTCCTGAGACCCCGCCCTGGATATGTGCCCAAAGTTCCCACCACGCCTTTTAGGGATCAGGTGGTGAACTTGCAAGCGCTGCCCCGGGAGGAGGCAGACCAAGCCATCGCTCTGTTCTGTCCCGTTCGCACTCTGCGCATTTACGTGGACCGTACGCGGATCTTCAGGATCTCAGACCAGCTCTTTGTCTCCTTTGGAGGTCAGCAGAAGGGAAAGGCTGTCTCCAAACAAAGACTTGCCCACTGGTTAGTGGAGGCTATAGTCTTAGCTTACCAGGCCCAATGGTTACCGTGCCCCCTCGGAGTGAGAGCTCACTCTACGAGAGGAGTGGCATCTTCTTGGGCATTGGCGCGGGGCGCCTCGATAGCAGACATCTGTAGAGCTACCGGCTGGGCTATGCCTAACACGTTTGCGAGATTCTATATTCTCCGTGTAGAGCCCGTGTCCTCTTGTGTACTCGCCTCAGGTAGGCAGTAGCACCGGACCTGCTCTGTGTCGATCACGCTTGCTGTGCCATTCCCCTCTAAGGACCGGATACGTGTGCTTTTCTGCTTCTCAGTTCAATTCCCCATGGCGAACCCTGTTGGAGTTCCTCCCGCCCGCAGCCTCGGACGGTCAGTTTTGGCGGAGCGCCATACGCCAGGCTCAGCACTCGTGTGCATGCCCAAGGTCAGCCCTTGTGCTGGGCTAGGTGCCCGTGTGTAGTGATTCCCCCTTCGGGTGATCCCACATGTGTATTCTTCCACGGTACGGTTCCCCTCACGGTAAGCCTGTGTCTTTCACTGGCAGTTGTTCTCTGCCATCTCTGTTGTGTAGTTGTCTCACCCCAGGCGGGTTGAGTCTATCGCAAGGACTCCCATATGTAGCACTGCCCTGGGCCAGTCCATATGTGTATTCCACATGATACCTCCTAAATGCGGGATGTGGCTTCCGTAGCGTCACAACTGAGTACGCTTTCCCAGTGTTATCCAATGTACCACTCTATGGAAACAGCAGTGGCGGACACCTCTGCCTAGCCGCTGTTCTATCTTCCGCCCCAGCTGGTGTGGGGGGACTTGCCGGCTTCCGCAGGGCACTGGAGGGGGTCAGCAATAGTGGCGTTTTTCCATACGGATCCCAATTCGTCAGTCACGACTGACGTAACGTAGAACGTGACTGACTGAAAGGGAACGTCTCGGTTACATATGTAACCCTCTTTACCTGAAGGAGGGAACAGAGACGTTACGTTCCGTTGCCACAGTTGTTGTACCACCGCTGTACGGCCGGGGCACGTAGTCTCGGTTCCTCAGCGAAAAACTGATGTGCGTTCGCTCTCCTTTTTTTTACCCGCGCTGCGGGGCGGGGTGCGTGTGGCGAAACACACACGCCAACTGTCATTGGCTTGTTTAGTTTACACTCGAAGGTGATTGGGCTCTCGGGCGAGATCCCAATTCGTCAGTCATGACTAACGTAACGTCTCCATTCCCTCCTTCAGGGAACGAGGGTTACACAAGTAACCGAGACGTTTACAGCCGTTACCGGGGAAACTGCTATATCTGCCGTTCCTAAAGCTCCTCATACTGGCAGAGAATGAATGTGCATTTTCAATAATCCAGTCTGCGGTTTTTGTTCAGACCAATGCGAAAACCTACCCACATAACCCCGTTTTAAATTAATATAATAATTTATACTTCTGACTCATCCCTTTTCTTAAAAAAATGGTTTAAAGGCTCAGTTGTGAGGTTTATCATTTTATCATTTATTTTGTTTTTGTGAAAACCTGTATCTGTAAATCAATTGCTATTTCATGGTCTACAACATGAAAGAAAGCCATTATAACATGTACATGAAAAAAAAGAAAAAAAGAAAGGAAGAAAGGAAGCTCATGGTTGATCGAGGTAAATGTGTGCAAATGTATAGGGGCCCATTCCCATATTTTGCCTGGGGCCCCCAAATCGCTAAATAGGCCCCTGTATGTATAGGTACATTATTGGTGTTTCACAAAAATGTAGGTGGAGGTAGGTTGATGAGCCTAGGTTGATATTTTAAATGATCAATTCCTAAATATTGTTTTTTGGAAGGCTGTACCATATGAAATATTTCAACTTTACTTTGAACTATTTTGTACAATTACAATATTAGAGGAATTGCAAAATGTTGTTGTTTGACAGGTCTAATTGGTGCACATCCAATTAATGTCCAAACCCACAACCGGCATGACATATACACACTCCTGCATAGTGGAGACATCAAAATGAGTAGAAATAAACTTTAAGACGTGGTCAGGTCTAGAAATAACTCATTAGGTTCTCAGCATCTATTACTAACAAGGAAAATATGGATCTGAAGAGAAAGAGTCCAGATGTCATGGAAACATATCCACATGAACCGATCAAATAGCAGCGCCGCAAGGCAGCATAAAGCTGCAGAATACCATTGAGACAATTCCATGTGAGCTATCTGATACCATGGAAACAAATCCACACAAAGCTAGCAAATGCCGGGCAAGAAAATCCGCATAAAGTCAAAGGGAAATAGAGACAGATCTAGTGAAACAGTTAAAAATGCCAAAAATACCACAAGTTAATATAAAGCCACAGGTCCTTGTTGTATCTTCATGTGTCCTAATGGACGTTAAATGTGTTTTTCTTAGACAATCTGATTAGCTGAGCTAAAGTCAGCATGTCTGTTATGAAACAGTGTAAAAACGTCTTTTCAGTGTTATACCAGCTGGAAAACACACACACACACACACACACACACACACACACACACACAAGAGTGTACTTTCTACCTCTCAAACCATGACAGGATAAACATATTGCTGAATCTGTTCACCACCACTGGAGCTACTTTCCCATCTATTAACAAGAGAACAGCAGGTGCCACTGACACAACACCCACTGAGGCTTTCAGTGTTGCTTATATTTTTAGTAGTACAATGGCCAAAGAGCACAAGGAGATGTTATTTGCATATGTCAAGTAAGAATATAATTGAAACGGTGGCCCCCTATGACCCCAGCTATGATCACAGTCTCCTCAAGATTAAATTCATTAATGAGGGCTCCATGTTTCACATTCCTTGGGGAAAAACAATCTTGATTAACCCAGAAATATCATTATGAATACGTTTTAGCAAAAGCTAAATATTTTTAAGCATAATAAATTTCTGATCCTCACATTTCCGGACACCTACACAGAGGGAGGAATAAAAAGTGTACTTGGGTATTTTTGGATGCAGTATCTGAACTTTATTGATTTTCCCAGAATCCATTTTAAGACGTCTCCAGTCCAGTATTTGTAATAGGACCTATTATAACAAGTTGGTGCTATCCATCCAAACCCAATGGTGCAAAAGTCTCGACTTGGATGCACAGTGTCCAGATAATTTCATGTTCTCCTGATACTTAGGGCCTTAAAATAGCAGAAAGTAAAAATAGCTGGACTTTAACTGTGACCTGATTCTGGTGAGAAGTGACCTCTCATTATTTTCTGTGTCAAGCTATCTCCTGTTGATCATGCACAGCTTTGCCATATGTCAGTGAAAATGTGCCTAGCCACAAGTTAATTGAGAGCACAACGATCGGTGTGGCAAACAAGCCCACAATGGGTGTCTTCATTGCAGCAGATTTTAATGGAAATCATAGAAAGGGAGTCCATGATTTAATTTTTAATTTCATTTAATTCACTATACAACAGTTTGAGAAAAATATTAAGTAAATTTTAGCCACAACATTGCCAATTACCTTGTCTATTTTTAACCCACCAACAAAAATATTTCCAAACAAAGTCAAAGAGGAATCAATCATTGCATCTGTGAGCAACACACAGTAGTGCCGTTCCAGAATGATCCCTGCAAACAAGCCTGCACTGGCCTTTAACGGGCCTACTTAGGGCCCCACTGGGCTGCCAGCTCAGGGCCCCTGAGAATTTGCTCATTGGCAAAACATTGGCCCCTTAGCGCTGGCCCTGCACGGACAGCCCTCACTTAGCCCCCAGGAAGCCCTCACTATGCCCACACAGGGCCCGCACTATTAATCTACAACAATACATCTGTTTCACTTTAAATACTTTCCAGCTACTATAACTTAAGTCTTTGAGAAAAAACAGTTATTATACATCTGAAATGGATGCAGTCACCACATAACTAATGTCTGTATTGTACTGTAATGTATGTATTGTCAAAAATGTACAGTAGTCAAAGGGATTTCAAATCAATTTATTCAATACAAAACAGAAAACATTCAGTTCAGGTTAATACAGCTACATATAGCCAAAAATGTAAATACACAAAGTTACAAAAAAATAAAATAATGGGAAGCAAACAAAGCAATGTAAGACTGTAGGATTTCGTCATGTGAAAGTTGATGTGTGCGAAAGTCTTATCTGTAGTACATCAATGTCCAAACACTGTCCATAGCTGAAGTTGACTGATAGCAAATTAATAATCCAACCTCTTGTAATGAAAACACGACACGGCTCTCAAACACCAGACTCTTCCTAACCAGGAACAATCAAAAAATAGTCCAGACTATGGTCTTATGTCGAAAAGAACGTTAAATCCATATTCAAACTGGGCCATGACGTGGTAACCTCACCAATAAAGAGTCCTTCTAGAATGCATACAAATACACGGTCTTAAACTCTTAGCATCAATCCAAACATAGGCCATACATATGTATACCATCTCTGCAAAAAATATCAGCAATGTACACTTTAAAAAAAACAACAACAACTTCTTACTTTAGACTGGGCTTGAAATGACACATTTCCCAACCAGTACAAAGCACAATGTGCTAACAGGTGAGCCATGCTGGCTACTGTTGCTTGTTATTGCTAACTCCCTCTACCACAGGCTTTACTTAGGAACCCTAAAACACCTTGTAACCCCTAGTGGTAAGGAAGAAAAACGCTGCCACAAAATTTCTATAAACACTATGCTTCTTGGCCCCCACCACTGGGACTCATGGAATTAAATGTGGCAAGTCATAGTGTAGCGGCGCTGACCAGCGAGCCTGCGTGAGCACAAAGCTGTGGGCCTCGCCTGGGCAAGCCCGCACTAGGCCTGTTTAGGTTTGGTGTGGGCTGGCCCTAGCCCACTGTGCACGCAAAAGCCAGCATGGGCCCCGCAAGGACGTTTGCAGGGAATGTGTTCTGAACAAATCGGTTGAGTGAATGATTCACTAATGTCCTACTAATGTGAACCACCGTTTTACTTTTAAAGACTGATTATTTTATTTGCCCAAATTAAACCCAAAATCGTTATCTCTTGAATATGTTAATTTCTTTATTTTATGTGCAATTTTTTTTATCCACAAGCAAAAGTGCCTTAAATCTCCTTTGTTTCCCATTTTTCTTGCTGAATTTAACTCTAGTTTCATCCTTCATGATTAAAATAAAAACTGATGCATTATGATGAATTATTCAAAAGATATTTAACCTTGTCATTGTGCTTTTTTCTGTGTATATATTCTCATGCTATGATGTACGCAAACCCATGATATTTGTTTTCTGTATTTTGTCATTATGATTGTTCATTGTTAAAGATCCAACCATGGAATCTTTCCCTGATCTTGTATATAATTATAAGTTCTGCAATAAAATAAATAAATAAATAAAAAACAAGCAACCGGTGCACTAACACCTCATAGCATCAGTAACTCGACAACCTTAGTACGGTATTCCTCAGCCTTTGCAATGTTTGCTATGTCTGCACAAAGGAGACGTCAGGCAGCTGCTAGAAGGTCTCGCCTTTGGAAAAGACTGTTGATTTTATACTCAAAAATGTAAGTATTACAACTTAAAAATGAAGATTACCCCTGAATGAACTGCATTGCTATCCCACCCCAACACTTGTGCACAATAATAATGATAAATGCTGACCAATAATTAATTATATTATCATTTTTTCCCCATGAAAATGATGTTTTAGTAAAACAAGCTAAATGTAATTTAAACTGTTGTCTATGGACTTAGCTATGCCGAATACCACGCCGGGACACATGCCAGCCGATGTGCAATTCATCAATTTTCAGCAGTGAAAAATCGCATAATAATTTAATCACCATTATATTATTACTGACAACAATGGAAACATTGACAGAAAACAAATTTATACAACGTCATGCACATGAGTAAAATAATTTATAAAAGTAAAACCATCATAATAAATAATTCATTACAAGGGGTGAACGGAAAATGAAACAAAGCTTTATTAAAAGGTATTGTTCTAACAAACTATCACATTTACAGGCATTGAACCCCACATTCTACTGCCATCTCAACACAGCTGTGCCAATTCTACAGCTTTATTCTGAAGAAGCAGCTGACCACCGTGTCCACCTTCACCTGTCTCTGCCATCCATCCCTTGCATCACATGCACACATCCAGCCATTGCTATCCTTGCCTGAGTGTACCCATCTGCCTCATCACCCCATACAGAGAGCTTTACAGAACCCTGTGCAGCTCGTTTCAACAGCAAGCACTTCTGTGAGCGAAGCATAGTAGAGCGAGCCTTTGGCATGATGAAAACACTCTGGCGCTCCCTTTTCTTCAAGGCCTTGGAGGTGAGCCCTGTCCTCGTGCCTGAGGTTGTTGCATGCTGCACTGGGATCACCAGTATAACTATGCTCGAATGGGACCATTGTTGAGCCCAAGAGGCATGAGGACGGACCATATGATGCAAAAATTGACAAACCAAGCTTAAGACAAGAGTGGGAGAACATGTACTGGAATCCCGTCTCCTGTGTCTGCTCCTAACATTGTTGCCCTGCGTCCATGAGTATGACTCATTGTAAAACATTTAACAGGTTAAAACGTTTACAATCATGAACCACAATTCACGTGTGGGTGTTTTTGTACATTACAACCACGCACAACTGTATATATATATATATATACTATATATATAGATATATATAATCTATATATTATATGTGTGTATGTTTGTGCAAATGCATAAATGGATCGGAAGGTGGTTTTGTCTATAATTTATTATGCTTATTTTTTCGCGATTATTTCAAGGAGGCAAAAGAATCTTCAGTGCTCACACCAGTCTGCGGACATTCCAGATCCTACAAAAATGCACAAACATAAAGCAAAAGCACTCATTTCTGAATTAGATGTAACAAAATGATCTTACTTTATGTTTTGTGTCACCTTGCCTTCCATGCCCTGCTCCACCACAAAAGCTCTGCATTTCAACTGCATTTCAACATTGCACATAAATCAAGAATAAGAAAAGTACTGTAATAACTCTGTTTGAAATTAAAATAATTAAAATACAACTTAAGATTTAAAAAGATGTTTTACTCATTTTTGTAGCATACTCACTCAAAGCCTTTGATGGCAGCATGCCTTCATCAGTCACTTTCCACTGGATAAATACACGTGTGCTCATCTGTCCCTGTTACATCCAGACAAGATTCAAGTTACCTCTCTGATTTATGTGCTCAACTGCTACATTTAAATTGTTGTTTTTGGAGGTTATCAGAGTAGTTGTGAGAACTCACTTTTTATCCAACACAAATGTTCCTCAATTTATCAACAGTACTAATGGACAAATTAAATAGATAACATACGTTTAGTAACTTTATGTTGTTTATGTACCATACCTTAGTATTGATCTAGGTAGCAGGGGTGAAAACAGTGAATTCTACTACATAACAGCACACATACATCACTCCGATGTCTATTTCATGCCTATTAGCTCATCTGCAATACTTATCAAAGATTTTCCAGTCAGATGTTAAATAGACATTTAGTAATCGTCTTTAAGATGTACATGGTTTATGTAAATTCACTTTGGAGATGTGCGTGTGTTTACTGGAGCTCCACTGTTCTATTATACGTAATAAAACGTGTTTTTACAGCAAAATCACAAATATACTATACTGTCTAGTGCCCTTACACCTTCAACAATTCAACAGTTTACTCTACAGTACCTCAAGAAATGCATAATAAATTTTAACATAAGGAACTGTGTTTTTGATTTATAATACTCACATTTGAAGACACAATGCGCGCTGTTTCCCGCCATGTTCGATTATGATGTATCCTCTTCCGTGGCCTCCTGGGATAGAAAAGTATCCATCGGATGAGCACTTCAGAATCTGGGCTGAAGCAGTAGGACATCCGGGGATTTCTCGCCTACTCTTTTATGAATATTGAGGTTTCAGATATTCCTCTTTTCTCACATTCTCTTTTCTCCTACTATATATTAGGCAAATAGGCATATTCGCAACTTAAGTATACGCACATCCGAATCTCTCGAAAAATTAGTGCACCACCCACGTAATTCTCGCCTACTCTTTTATGAATACAGAGGATTAACATACTTATTTGCTTGCCTACTGCTTTTTGCCTACTATATAATAGTATGCATTTTTCGGACGCAAACCATCAATTGTTTATCTCCTGAGTCAGTGTTTTGAAACAAATAGGCTGAAAGAAGGACAGTCAGACAGTCGCCACCTACCTTAATGATATGTGCAATAAGAGTCACTGGATAATCTCCATTATTAATGCACAAATAATCTAGAAATGTGCAAAACAGAAACACGAGTGACACAAAGAGTGAAAAGTGGACTACTGTATATGCACAGTCAATGAAAGCCAACCAAACAAATTAAAGAACTGGAACTAACAGTAGTATAATATTTGTTGATACAAATTTTAATAATGAAACATCATACTAATCTGTGATTTTAATGTAAGTGGGTTTTAGCTGCAAGTCTGGAGGGTAAGAAAAGATTGATAACCTCAGGGTTGTATTAAAGAAAGCATATTTAGTATTTAAGCACATCTAGCAAGAGGGAATGTTAATAGTAAATGTGAAGTTGATGACTTGCTACTCTTACTACTTATGGCAGCGTTCATATTGCTTATTGGATTGAAGAACTGTCACAGAGAGCTAATCCAATATTGAAATGTCAGCTGCTTGATATAATCTATGTACTGCTATGTTTCCGTGCAGAATTATGCATTTATGAGAAAAATGTTTTCCAACACGTCCAGACTTGATTGGTTCAGATGTCTTTACACCTTATGTTCATCAAATCGTGCCAGTTTATTTATGTCACATTCACCAAGTGTGAACTTCCCCTCTAGATCTGAACAGACACCGAGGCAAACACACTCCTGCTCTCTCGAGTAAAAATGCAGTCAGCGAGTCGATGTCTAGATCACAGATAAGCAATGATCCCTTTGCATTTCAAATTGCTTGATGATGTCAGTGATTTGGCAAGCTGTGAATACAAAACAAGGCACATTGTCTCCAAGGAAAACGGAATGATACAGCTCATTCTTTAGCATTAGTTTATAGATGCCAGACCATCCATACTTTTCCAGATCAACCATTTTATTAATTTTAAAGTCAACATTCATAATATAACGTACTTTCAAATGAAACAGGACATTCGACAAAAAAAAAAAGTAGCATATGACTTGATTTTGTCCATTGCAAACTGATGGGACGGTGAAAAATAGGCTTGATATACAAGAATGAAGCCTGATTGTATGTGAGTTTGCTCAAACAATGCTTAAATAAATATTTGGCTGGTTAACATTATTTCAGTAACCTACATGACCAGTGACGTCAGTGGTAAGGAAAGGTTAGGTAAGGTAAGGTTAGGAAAGGTATTTCGAGTTCTTATTAGAGATCAATAAACAACAAAATGTATTTCTTTGGAATAACATAGGCTGATGAATCATTCACATAAGACCACAAATGTGTATTTAGAAAGTAAAAGAGTCAATTTTGATTTTGTAAAGCAAACAATATAACTTTTCTACAATAATCTTAACATATCTTAAAGGTGCAATAGGTGATTGTCTTCAGAAAATTTTTTTGTAATGCTGGTTGAAAGTCTCTTCACATCCGGAGAGCAATCATTAAAGTTAAGTGGTCTAAATATATTTATCTGTATTTATATATTCGGTGGAAGGAGTAGGACCAAGAAATGTTCATTCAATCAAAACGCTCGGTCCGAGCGTTTTAATTGGCTTTCCTACCTGACTGTCAATGTATGTATTAGCATACCTCTACGCACCAGTTTCGCGCAGACAGGATACGTCATCAGCGCGTACTGGCAGACAAACATCAACAAGCCTACCTTCATGGTATTGTAGTACTTTTACTAACTGTATATAAAGTTTTCTCACCGGTGAACGACACATGATGTAACCCAGCGGTTCCCAATCCCAGTCCTCACGCAAGGGAGCAGGGAAAATCCGTTCTGCAAGTTCGAAACATTAATTCACGATTGCGCTGCACAGACACCTCTTCACACCCAGGAAGAGAAAAGAAACGTATAGGAGAAGTGTGGAAGTGTACATAATATACATGTAAATAACTACATTAAAATTCAGTCTCGCATCCTTTTAATTCCTTTGTATGGAATATATACGCTCACTTCGAACTGGAACTGCGTGGGAATATCGGTGATGTACTTCCCAGGGCAATCCCGCGTCAAATAGAACAAACGCTCGAAAGGGTAAGCCGATACATGTGAAATGCGAGAGCAGGAGGGACGAGGATTGGAAGTGGAACCGCTAGGTAGTCTTTAATGTTGTTTATGGTGTTCGGTCTGTGAACGTAATCGAGTTTTCAGGGGGCGTGGCTTTTGGACTGCGATTGCAGGGAGGGTGGGACGTTTGGTTTCAGTGCTATCAGGCTAAAGTTGGCATTTTCCAAGATCTCCTACTGCACCTTTAAGTTATGTCTCTCATATGATGTAGAATTATGAGTCAGCTATGACGATAATGCAGATTCGGTGGCATTGTACATCCAACAAAGGTTCCTCCTCTTTGTGACATCGCCGGTCATAGTGTGAGTGCTGTACTGAGAGTCAATGAAAAGCAACATCTTTATTGCTGAAGTTATATCAGTGTCTGAAATATGAAAAATGAGTTATCCATTTCAACAAATCACAAAAGACAGGGTCTGGAATGAACTGGATAACCTTGACAGAGGCAAGCATCACTCTCATGTTTTGTTTTCACCTAGACAAAGAAGTGCAGCACTTTTAATAATGTCTAAGGGCTAATATGTTTGAAAGAAATGAAATTCAATTAGTGCAAGCCACATCTCCACCTCCTCTGACAGGAACTTGGTTGTTAGGCAACACCAAGGACATTCCATTCTCTCAGCCGACACAGTTACTTCCAAACAATTCAGCAAATAAAAAAAGTGTCTGTGCAATAGTAGCAGCCAGTCTCCTCCCAAACAAAGAAGAGGCATTCAGACGCCGCATGACTTCTCTTGCTGTGTAGCCTTGCTTGTTCTACCTAAGAAGTCCACAAAGCCTTTCAAAGTGGAGAGTCTTTCGGAGAGAAATCGATTCTGTCAATCAAACAGCCATGAGTGAAACAGACGCAAAAACTCAGATATGCTAAAGCAGTGGCTATTGTTATATATATGTAATAAACAACATAATCACCACCCCTGGTGCTCAGATGAGGAAAATAAGGCAATTACTCTGCATTAAAGGTTTATACACTACCATTCAAAGTTTGGGGTCAGTAAGATTCTTTTATTTATTTATTTATTTATTTAAATATAATATTTATTCAGCAAGGATGTGTTAAATGGATAAAAGGGACAGTAAAGACTTGTATTGTTAGAAAAGATTTCTATTTTGTATAAATGCTGTTCTTTTGAACTTCTGAACTCTATTCATCAAAGTATCCTGGTTACCACAAAATTTTAAGTACTGCTTTCAACATTGATAATAACAAGAAATATTTCACCAAATCATAATTTTAGAAGGATCGTGTGACACTGTAGACTGGAGTAATGATGCTGAAAATAGCTTTGCTTCATAGGAATAAATCTTTTCATGTAATACTAGTCACAAGAAATCTATCATAATCTATCTATCTATCTATCTATCTATGCTCTTTTCTTTTTTTCTAGCTTTAAAACCTATACGCTGGAATGCATGTCTATGCAAATCATGTGTAATCTTGTCTGCATTTAAAGGGCACCAGGGATGTAACTTTAATTACTGCCCAGCAAAAACAGTGTTCCACATGTGCTCGGACTGTTGCTTCAGCATCACCAAGAACCAATATTCACCGTACAGTGTTGTGACTGTTTAGGGCCGGGTATGTTTTTCTTATTTATTATGCTAATGTGCGACAAGCCTCCTTTCTAATTACTTCACCGTTGGAGGAGTGGGCCTAAGCAGTGACTCAGGGGGATAAAGAGGCTGGACTGTGGTTGGGTATACAAAGAGATTGTTTTGATCATGCCATTTTAGGCATCTTCACTGCTCATGGACTCATGCACAAGCTTTTTAAATCGCTGACAAAATATGTTGGACTAAAGTTGTCAATCAAATAAAAACATGAATCATGAATTACATGATATGTGGATTAATGACAGTATGTGTAACAGCTGGGCTGTGATGACTAAGGAGTCACAAAAACACGAAAATGGAACTGCTATATTACAATAAAGAGGGGATAGGAAAGAGAAATAAGAGAGGGAATGGAATCAGCGCATGAAACTAGCCAGAACTGAATCAGCATCATGGTGAGAAAAACAGCTCATGTGTCGCCAGCATGTGCCACTGTGCCACAACGCCAAGAGTGCAAACAAAAGGTGACGGACACAATGGACTTAACCTACAACATAATTAGTTCTGTTGTGCTGTGGTCTAATTCTCTTGTGTTATGAGCTTTTGTTTGCTTTGCAAATGGTGCCTCCCAGGGCAACCGTACAAAACATTTCAGTCACAATTTAAAAACTGAAACTTGAAATAAAGCCTGAAAGCCATAAATGGGGCTGAAAATCATCATCTATCCATGCTAAATACCAAAGCAGCTCCTTCCATGCAATGATAATGTATGGACATCCCTGGCTGAAAGGTTCTGTCGAAACAAAACAAAACAAAACCCAGACTCTCTTGCATAGTGTACTGAATTACTGCGCTGGTAGAACACCAAGCCTATTTTACTATTATACAGTGCCTTTACATATTTATAAAAAAATGTAAATACATTTTTGAAAGCCACATAAGGGGCTGTACATTCTGTCATCAGCTATCTATGTAACGCCAACATATCAAATCAACTCTTTTCCATGCAGTAAAAACATATGGAGATCCTAAAATCAAATCAAATCAAAAATACTTCCTTTCATATTGTATAAAACTACTGCATTGATAGAATACCAAGTCCAGTGTATTCTATTATACTACTATACAGTCTCTTTATACATTTATCAAATTGGCGAAAACTGAAGGATCCCCTTAGAAAAACAATTAAAAATATTCCCAATTATTTAAAAAACAACATTCCCCCCGATGGAGTGGTGGCCTTAGTCCATAACGGGTGACACAGTCCTGTCACTATATCCTGCGTGCATCATGTCATATGTCTGTTTGTCAATCTGGCTATGTGCATGCATAATAACCAACTGTATGTCGTTCTTATTTTACGACTCATGGAACCAAAATATGAATCAGCCTGGCAGATGGACAAATAGTCGCTCTATGAATATAAGGCACTCCAATATTGTTATTGCAAATCCTGGACAAACCAATGCAAAAGCAAAATGACCTGTGGGTTTAAATAAATAACTTTGCAGCTTGAAATAAATTCTCAGCATCAGGAGAAATGGTCATACATAATGCATTAAATATAAAGTTAAACGGAGAGGATATTAAAATAATTAGACTGAAATGACCTGCCAGAACTCCTGAATATTCAGTGAGCTGCTTTTCTCTGTCACAATCTGAAGATCGATTATTTGAGATAAATTTCAGACAAATGATTATCCTTAAATACATCCTGAGTTACAATTTAAGAGTAAGGTAATTTAAAATCATTTTGTGCCCTCAATCTAATTCACCCACACTACTGGTCAAAAGTTTGGAATAAATACAGTGTTTTTGAAAGAAGTCTTTTATGCTAACCAAGGCTGCATTTATGTGATCAAAAAACATTAATGTGGTGGAAATTTATTATTACAATTTAAAGAACAGCGTCTAATTAATATATTTCAAATGTACTGTTTCCTGTAATGGCAAAAGTGAATTGAACCATTACCCAATCTTCAATGTTACATGATCCTTCAGAAATCATTCTAATATGCTGATTTGGTGCTCAGTTATTATTGATGCTTAATCATTATTGGCTCTGATTATCAATGCTTTTCAACACTGTTATACACTGTGATAGATATTTTCAGGATTCTTTGATGGGTTTTTTAAAATAATTTCACAATATTACTGTTTTAACTGAATTTTGATCACATAAATGCAGCCTTGTTGAGCATAAAATAATTTAAATGTAAAAAAACAACGACTTAACTATACCAACATTTTGACCGCTAATGTGTCTTCATGTTCAGTTTTTGTAATATGAACAGCAAAAAGTGCATAAAATCGGTTTCAGTCTGAACTGTCAGACCACAGTAGTTTCATTCAATCATTCAGTATTTCCAAGCTACTTGCAAGTTGTATGACAAGAGGTATGTACTATTAATGTGAAAAGTAAACAAGGCTATGGAGCTCAATATATGATTTAAAGCCATATAGGATATCTGTTCTCTTTGCTTTGAGCTGCGTGCATTCTTTGATTCCATAATGCCTTACAGGCATGTTTCGATCCAAGTATGAAAGGATGCACACTTGAGTGATATGTTAAAATAACATGGTCAATATTAATGTTTTAATATATATGACAAACATTGCAGCCTTTAAAATTTTATTTTATGATCACGATTCATGAATGAAGAATGCAGTGCTGAATCTTAAAAGAATCACGATCTTGTCAATCATTTACGATTACTGGATAGGTATTGTGATTTGATATCAGACCAATTCACTAACAAATCATTCATAATGATTTGTGAACATGTTTGACTGATTCATTAACAAGAACTGACTCGAAATAATCATTAGCAATCAGACATCTGGCAAATTTTGAGACAAGATCAATATCAAGCAAACAGATAAACCATCTAAAGCAGTCCTGGGGCCAGTTGTTCAAAAAGTTATGATGATCAGGAATGATCTGGATTTGGCAATACCATGTTGTGCTATGAAGGATTAGGTAACCCATCTTACTTTCTGACGGTTTTTCAAAGAAAATGGATTTGATCTCCTGAGCCCGAATACACAATTGTTATTTCTATTACTAGTGCTCTACGGCGCCTAAGGGGACATGGTGATGAAAAAAAAATGAGATGGGGGAAAAAAAATGCCATTACTCAAATAACTACTTCTCACTGGTCCATCTCTGATGACTGTGCCGATGTAGTTTTGGGCATTTGGGGATATATTACATGTTTAAAAAGTTGGGGGCCCAGTTTTGGGGGCTCCTTGTCGTTGTGTAATGCTAACGACGGACACCTCCCTCATGGGCTGGGGAAGCCTTGGTCATGGGTTGCCGCTCTGCCCAGGGTCTGTGGAAAGGCCCCCATCTCATGTTGGCACTTAAATTGCCTGGTGATGCTGGCCGTGTTTCGTGCACTGAAAAACTTCTTTCCAGACCCAAGGGGCCATCATGTGCTTGTCCACACAGACAACACATCAGTGGTCTCCTACATCAACCGATAGGGGGGTCTGCATCATGCCAAAATATACAAGTTGGCACACCAGATCCTCCTGTGGGCTCAGGGAAAACTCCTCTCACAGTGCAATTTACATGCGGTTGAGACTGCATCTCTATGCCTTTTCCCCCGATTGCTCTGCTCCCGGCAGTTCTGGAGAGAGTCCGGGGGTTCGTCTATTTCTAGTAGCCCCATTCTGGCCAGCTCGAGATTGGCTCTCGGACCTAGTGTCACTCCTCGACAGCTCTCCCTAGGAGATTCCAGTCAGGAGGGACCCTCTGACTCGGTCAGGGGATGGAATCATTCATCCCCGCCTGGAATTATGGGTTTGGCTTCTGAGGGGGCCCAACTCATAGACTCCGGTCTCTCAACTGAGGTTGTTGAGACCATACTCCACTCTAGAGCTCCCTCCACGAGGAAACTGAACTCCTTGAAGTGGGTTGTGTTCACTTCATGGTGCGGAAATTGTCAGCTGGTCCCAGTTAACTGCCTGGTTGGTTCACTTCTGGAGTTCCTGCAGGGACGGTTCTCAGCACGGTTGACTACCTCCACCTGAAGGGTTGCTGCCGTCTGTTTTGAGTTTGAGCTCCGTCAAGTTAATTCTTTGTCGTCAAATTTTTTATCTTAAAATCAATTTTAAACACCATTTTCGTTTCTATAACGTGTGAAAATATCCCCTATCGTATTCTACAACAAAAAAAATCAGAGCGCCTTGTTATCACTAGTTCTATTTTTGACTTCCCGAGTCCGCTATTAGCATATAGCCCGCTAGCATCACCAGCGTGGTTGCCGCTAATATCACTTACATTACTAATACACTATTCACTGTTACTTGCTTTAATAGTGGATGTGTGTCTACCTTTGAGTGCAGGTGAGGACACGTTCGATGACCTCTCCCCCCGCGCTCAGTTCTTCGAGAATATAAAAACGGAACCGCTTTGCTCCCCTCCGCGAGACGGAACGCGACGTTGTGATCATCGGAGACTCCATCGTCCGTGCTATGTTAGCTGAAGGTAAAGTTCATACTCACTGTTTCCCTGATGCTCGTGTTCTCGATGATTCTGCGCAGATACCCACGATCCTGAAGGGCGACAAGAGCACCAGAGCGGTCGTGCTTCACGCGGGGGCTAACGACACCAAGCTGCGGCAGACGGAGACACTGAAGAGAGACTTCAGGAGCCTGATCGAGACGGTGCGCCGCACATCGCCCGCGACGACGATCATCGTGTCAGGACCGCTTCCCACGTATCGACGAGGACACAAAAGGTTCAGTAGACTTTTTGCTTTAAAATTAATTGTTATTGTCATGGTGTAAAAAACAGAAACTGCTCTTTGTTAAAAATTGGAATCTTTTCTGAGAGTGTCCTAGGCTTTTTCGCGCTGATGGCCTGCACCCCAGCAGAGTCGGGGCGGAGCTCATGTCTGACAACATCTCCAGGACGCTGCGCTCTATGTGACTAGTAAGTCAAATCTCAAATGACTGCCCTGATGACTTTTGTTATACCTGCTTAAATGATAGAAGTACTTATGCTGTCCAATCTATTAAGACTGTGTCTGTTCCCCGAATAGTGAGGTCAAAATATAAATTTAATGCAGGATCTAGAAAAAATCTGATCGTGATTAAACCAGAAAAATTTAAAATAAATGAACAAAAAACATTTTAAAGTTTGGGCTCCTAAACATTAGATCACTCTCACCCAAAGCAGTGATTGTAAATGAAATGATCACAGATAATAGTTTTGATGTACTCTGCTTGACTGAACCTGGCTAAAACCTAATGATTATATTGGTCTAAATGAGTATACTACACCAAGCTACTGTTATAAGCATGAGACCCGTCAGACTGGTCGTGGCGGCGGTGTTGCAACAATATATAGTGATATTCTCAATGTTACTCAGAAGACGGGATACAGGTTTAACTCATTCGAAATAATAATGCTTAATGTTACACTGTCAGATAAACAAAATAAATCTCTCCTATCTCTTGCTCTGACTACTGTGTATAGACCACCAGGGCCGTATACAGTTTTCCTAAAAGAATTTGCAGATTTCCTCTCAGACCTATTGGGGGTACTGTTGCTAAATGCAATTGTCGGAGATTAATATTTAACAGTAAAATATGGAGTGCACAAGGATCTGTCCTAGGTCCTCTGATATTTTCGATATACATGTTGCCCCTTAGTAATATTATCAGAAAATACAGGATTAGTTTCCAATGTTATGCTGATGATACTCAACTATATATCTCAACAAGACCAGATGAACCTTCTAAATTATCTAAGCTAACAGAGAGTGTTAAAAATGTAAAAGCTGGGATGACCAATAATTTTCTCCTATTATATTCGGATAAGACAGAGATATTACTTTTGGACCAAAAGACAGTACACAGAATACCTTGGATTACAATTTGCAACTAGATGTACGGTTACTTCCTCTACAGTCAAAAATCTGGGTGTTATATGAGATAGCAACTTGTCTTTTGAAAATCAAAAGGCATTCTTCCATCTTAGAAACATTGACAAGCTACGAAACATGATACCTGTTTCTGACGCAGAAAAGCTAGTTCATGCATCCATGACCTCTAGACTGGACTACTGTA
The DNA here is from genome assembly GCA_018155175.1 of Sinocyclocheilus anophthalmus. Classification (NCBI taxonomy): domain Eukaryota; kingdom Metazoa; phylum Chordata; class Actinopteri; order Cypriniformes; family Cyprinidae; genus Sinocyclocheilus; species Sinocyclocheilus anophthalmus. The sequence continues at coordinate 93,588 of JADLZN010002934.1, forward strand.
ATGCACTGCTAGCTGGTTGTCCTGCATCTTAAATAAACAAGCTACAGGTAGTCCAAAAATGCAGCGGCTAGAGTCCTTACCAGGTCAAGAAAATATGATCATATTACCCCAATTTTACAGTCTCTGCACTGGCTACCTATTAAGTTCCGTATCAGTTACAAAATATTATTACTTGCCTATAAGGCCCTTAATGGGTTAGCTCCTGCATACCTAAACTTCTAACCACGCTACAATCCAGCACGCTCCCTAAGGTCACAAAACTCTGGACTATTGGTAGTACAGAGGGTAACAAAGTCCACTAAAGGAGGTAGAGTTTTTTTTCGCATTTGGCTCCCAAACTCTGAATAGCCTTCCTGATAACGTTCGGGGTTCAGACACACTCTCTCTGTTTAAATCTAGATTAAAGACACATCTCTTTGGCCAAGCATTCAAATAATGCATCTCATAATCTTTTACTGCAGTTATATCTGATCAAATGCACATTAACATTTTTTTGCTTGGGTTGAACACATCATTTTTGCTTGGTTGGAACAGCAGCTACGCTAATTATGTCTCTATTTGTTTCTCTGTTTTTTGCCACAGGATTGACATCCCGTGGTAACTAGGATTTACACAAGCTTCAGTCTGGATCCAGAACACCTGAGAAGAGATGATGCCAACCCCTCAGAGGACCTCAGATGATGCCAACCCTGAAACAACATAAACTACCAAATTCTGCAATAAGTTTGATTGCATCATATAATAAAATTGCTGTTAATAGTGTTCATCGTCTGTTTTATTATGTCTTAAATAGATTTTTCCGTACATTTCTGCCATATGTACATTAACTGACAGTCACCACTGATAAACTACCACTAAATATTGTAGAAACTTAATTGGCTGTAAAGTTGCTTTGCAATGATTTGTATGGTGAAAAGCGCTGTACAAATAAACTTGACTTAACCATTTAGCGCCCAAACTCTGGAATAACCTACCTAACATTGTTCGGGAGGCAGACACACTCTTGCAGTTTAAATCTAGATTAAAGACCCATCTCTTTAACCTGGCTTACACATAACACACTAATACGCTTCTAATATTCAAATCCGTTAAAGGATTTTTAGGCTGCATTAATTAGGTCAACCGGAACCGGGAACACTTCTCATAACACCCGATGTACTTGCTACATTGTTAGAAGAATGGCATCTACGCTAATATTAGTCTGTTTCTCTCTTATTCCGAGGTCACCGTAGCCACCAGATCCAGTCTGTATCCAGATCAGATGGTCACTGCAGTCACCCAGATCCAGTACGTATTCAGACCAGATGGTGGATCAGCACCTAGAAAGGACCTCCACAGTCCTGAAAGACAGCGGAGACCAGGACAACTAGATGAGCCCCAGATACAGATCCCCTGTAAAGACCTGGTCTCAGACAACCACCGGGACAAGACAACCAGATGAGTCCTCTGCACAATGTGACTTTGCTGCAGCCTGGAATTGAACTGCTGGTTTCGTCTGGTCAGAGGAGAACTGGCCCCCGACTGAGCCTGTTTTCTCTTCCACCCAAAATAAACAAAAAAAAAAAAAAAAAAACAAAAACCAATGGGTTTTTCTCCATTCTGTCACCGATGGAGTTTTGGTTCCTTGCTGCTGTCGCCTCTGGCTTGCTTAGTTGGGGACACTTCATTTCCAGCGATATCGTTGACTTGATTGCAAATGATTGCAAAGATACTATTTAAACTGAACTGAGCTGGATGATGACATCACTGAATTCAATGATGAACTGTCTTTAACTGAAAAATTAGTGTTTACTATTGTCATTTTGCATTATTGACACTATTTTCCTAATTAATGCTGTTCAGTTGCTTTGACACAATCTATATTTTTAAAAGCGCTATATAAATAAAGGTGACTTGACTTGACTTGACTTGACTTGAAGGGTGTACATCTAGATTTGGGTACCACTCCAGACACTCCGGTGCTTCTGTCTTTGCTGTGCTCGCCATGATTTCAGACTAGACAGGCATTTTTCAGTATGGCGGAGTGGGTATTGCTGTTCCCAAAGCATTTCTGACGCAGCACAAGTTCCCTGAAGGGGAACATCTCTTGGCTACATAAGTAACCCTGGCTCTCTGAGGGGAACGAGACACTGCGTCTCCCTGCCATGCTTCCTGCATCCCTGTGAGCGGCTTGCTTCGACCTATCAGAAGCTAATGCTATTTGTTCCGGATGTGCTTTTAAGCTACTGTGGAGATTGGCTGCCTACCCCCTAATGATCATCATAACCCCTTCCCTTAATCGCCGCCCTTCACCAGGCTCCAGCCAGGTCTGGCGGCGTGTGATGAGGCACACCTGAAGTGAAAGGAGCCTTGTCACCGCCGCTGTTAAAAGCCGAGTGCACCTTTCCTCGAGAGACCGGTCTCTTCCCCCTGTGCATGCACGCTGGTGTCCTTGTAGGTCCAGAAGGGGTAGAGGGACTTCCACGCCACCAGAGACGGACCTGCTCTCTGGAATGGAACCGCACCTGTGACACGGTTGACAGGCCTGGATGCCGGGTCGTTATTCCCCTCAAGCACCGCGGGCCAGGGAAGATGAGCCGCTGGGACGAAGGACCAGAGAGGAGAGCATGTTCGGCTGCCGGACTACACCCCCTACCTGGACCCCTCCTTCCTGAACACTGTCCTTCCTTCAAAATTCCCCGGCACAATGAGGACAACAGATCCCCTGTTTATATTGGAAACTAGTTCACATTGGACACTTTATTCCCCCATTTGGAATTTTATGTTTATTTTCTGTAAATAAAAGCCTCTCCGAGGCCTGACGCCACAACCCCTGTGTCTGTCGTGTGCTCGCCCCACCAAATACATAAGTAAAATATAACGACATGAAGGTTCATATTATGTAGATTCAATAAATGCACTTAGACATTTCGTTGAAACTCAATTTGATGGCCTCGTAAATACAAACTTTTCACCGAACTTAACAAAAACATGAACACCCGGGATATAGTTAGGGCAGGAATCCTTACAATGCTAAACTATGAAAACAATGTGACAATATAATTGGAATTGTTTTACAAAAATAGGCTTCATTTTCTATATGCAAAATAATGCGTTTATTTTCTTTTTGCGTGGTGAAATGTGACCTGAACATTTTTTTTTAAAGATACTATGAATGCTAAACGGTGAATCACAGTAGTTTAGCATTGTAGGTCTGTTGTAATCATGAAACCCTAATGTTTAGATTTTATAATTTAAAGAGATTTTGTTAACACAAATTTGTATTATTGCAATTTCATGATGTTATTGATGTCAGTCACAATTTTGTTTTGACAAAGATCTCAAAGTTAATTTTTGTCCCACTCCAAACACTGTCTACTCAAAATAACCACAATAATAACTGTAAGAGTTGGCTTTGCCTGCTAAGTCTAACCGTAGGGTCTCATTAATTATCTATAGCAGCCAAAACAAACCTGGCAACAGTGCTATTAAAAAATATGATCCATGTTAAAGTTGGATACCCAGAGCTGCCCTCTAACCATGCTGATATATTCTAGACCTGTGTCATTCACTTGACTGACCAATCCATTCTAATGAATTTCTGTTTTGTTTTTAACTCAGAGTTCTTTTTACCTTTTAACCAAGTTCTTTGAACACACAAGTTAAACCAATATTGGGTGGAAAAACCAAGACTCTTCATGAGTAATTTAAGAATGGGTGATAAAATAGTCATGGAAGAAGCCAGAAGCCATGACAGCAGTAGGTCAGGAATCAAAGTCGTATAAAGGCCACTGAGGAAGAACCGGACTGGGTCATCGCCAGACACCCTCATCTCTCGCAATGACATATCGCATCCGAAATTGTTTTTGCTTTGATAAATGCCTGATGTTATTTCTCCTCCAATGAATGTCACCTCAAGGACTGTTGACTTGGAGATGAGTCATGTGGCTTATACTTTTGAGAAAGAGTCAGATGAGGGCTTTGTCAACAAGGGAAATTATTCTGCTTCTCCTCTTCCTTTGATTAACATGAATAACCAAGGAAGAAAATAATGTAATGTTGGCTTTGTGCTACTTGAATTAATATTCATCAGTGATTTATGAAAATCAAAGCAGTCCTATGGTATTTCAAGCATTCCTGAATAAATATCACAAACAGCAGAGCAAATGTAATATTGTGTGAATGTCATTCTCTTATGAACAATTTCAATAAATATCTTGCGCCTTGTGTATTTTTTCTTCCACTGCAGATCAATGACTGCGAGGAGTGGAAAAAGAGACTCATGAAACAGGATTTTCCTCAACTTAACGAGAGCGCGCACTCCAATATCGAGCTCCACCTGAGCCTGTCTTATTATAATGACTAAAGTGAGTAAAATATTTCATACCATTTGTTTGCTTTCTTAGCCCACCCTCAGCTGTGTGGAACACCAACACCAGTGGAATCTATTAATCTCCAGGCTCACCTTTCTGTCAAAATTATGTCCATTTCATCCCATGAGTTATTGGATTTCGTGTGCTTGGCAGTTTATTAAAGTCAGCAGTGTTGGTCAGGGCACGGACTTAATTGACTCAGTCATAAGTTGACTCATAAGCCTGTCGGTTTTCTCACTCAGTGATCTCCCACGTGCACCTCTGGGCCTGTCAGTTCATCTTAACAGGCAGAAGTTTTGGGCTTCTTTTCGTCCTTTGTTGATTGAACCAAAAACATCCTACATCGGATCTCTGATTGAGTGTCTCTTCGGAGCCCAGAGGTGACACTCTCCCCTTACCACACTGTCTAAAACAACCACTGCACTCTGTTAAAGCAAAGTAGAAGTGTTTGAATGAGCAGAATATAAAGAGCTGTTTTAAGAACCTGCCCGAGGTGCCGGTCACCATTGGAGCATACGGATGTCTCATTGTATTGGAACAAAAACAATTGGTTTTGATCTTAAAGTTGCTTTCAATTCAATAACAAATTAATCTGCAGTCATTTAGTATGAATATGTTTTTTTCAAACAGGTGTGAGGCTGCGAATAAAGGTTCACACTGTGGTAAAATGTGGTGGATGGCTTCAAGCTTTCTCCGTCTGTCCTATTAAATGTTGCTTAAGTTTAATTGGCAGACATGAAAACGTCTCAGTCCCATGCAAGGTGATAATTGGAGCTGCAGCCTAAAAGATCAAGTCAGTTGTAGTTAATATTTCTCAGCTTCAAATAAACAAGAGCACTGGTGCAGCCAGTGTGTGTGTGGGTGTGTGTGTATGTGTGTGGAGTTGGTTCCTACGTCTGTGGGTGTGGGTATTCAATTATTAATGCCTTATAATGAATATTTGTCACGTTTGGAATGGACCTCAGGCAACATATGAACTCTTACTTGGTGCATCACTGAACCGACATCGCTGACAAAAGAATTCGGATATACAGGTCTAATCTGACACGTTTGCATAGGATTTTTCATCATGCAGAGATTGTTAAAACAGACGTCTGCTTCTAATCTGTCTTTCCTGAAAACTAGTGACAGTCTGCCAGAAATGAATAATGTTGTTGTCAATAAAGTTCTGATGAGCTACAAAATAGCTTGTCTAATTGACATTCTACTGCTCGAGTGTTGAAGGTGAAGCTCCAATTACTGCAAGGAAATAGACAGTTCTTAGAAACAAAAACATTCTTCTCCCAGAAAGCATTGGTAAAGTATGAGAAAGACAGATTTATGCCTCTTTATGCTCCTATATTCCTGGATGAGTATGCATCTGTTATCCTGCCTCATTTTACTTTTGATTTAGAGTGAACTCTAGTGGCATTGCCATGAAACATCAGCTCCTTCGCCTGAATCAGCTTGATATTTTTTTGTTACATGAGAATGTGAGACC
>JADLZN010002935.1:0-29485 GCA_018155175.1 Sinocyclocheilus anophthalmus
GTACTTGGATGGGAGAATGCCTGAGAATACCAGGTTCTGTAAGTTTTAACGTTTTCATCACTACTTATCTCATACACTGGCCAATAGAGTGGCTGATATTTAAATAGCCCACCCTTTGGGACAGTCCCAGCTTACAGCAATACCACCCTGTCTGCGCCTGATCTTGTATGATCTCGGTAGCTAAGCAGGGTCGGTCCTGGTTAGTGCTTGGATGGGAGACTACCTGGGAATACCAGGTGCTTTAATCTTTAGCGTTTTCTTCACTACTTATAATACACTGGCCTGTAGAGTGGCTGATCTTTAAACAGCCCACCCTTTAAGACTTTCACAGCTTACGGCCATACCACCCTGACTGCGCCCTAGTCGTCTTCTTCATCGTCTGACGCTAAGCATTTTCTGGCCTGTTAGTCTTTGTTGGGGAACTGCCTTTGTACTCCACTTTCGTTGACTCTTTAGCGGGTTTTTTCCTTCCTACTTTCTAATCCAAGCGTCCTTAGATTGGCTGACTTTAATACCTCCTTTGATCATTCCCATTCTTATGTCCGCACCCTGTCGCTCCCGATCTTGTCTGATCTCGGAAGCTAAGCAGGGTTGGGCCTGGTTACTACTTGGATGGGAGACTGTCTGGGAATAGCAGGTGCTGTAAGCTTTCGCGTTTTCTTCACTACTTATCTATACACTGGCCTATAGAGTGGCTGATATTTAAATAGCCCACCCTTTGGAGCCATCCCAGCTTACGGCCATACCACCCTGTCTGCACCCGATCTTGTATGATCTCGGTAGCTAAGCAGGGTTGGGTTTGGTTAGTACTTGGATGGGAGACTGCCTGGGAATACCAGGTGCTGTAAGCTTTAGCGTTTTCTTCACTACTTATCTAATACACTGTCCTATAGATTGGCTGATCTTTAAATAGCCCACCCTTGGGGGCAATCCCAGCTTATGGCCATCCCACCCTGATGGCGCTGAGAGCTACATGAAGTGAGTTGGCAGTAGTAGGAAGAGAGGGGCTCTTCCAATTTTTGTGTTGTTTTTTTTTTATTTTGAATTACTTTAGAAAGTGTTGAAAATTTTTAGTTTTTAGTTTACAGATTAGTTCACTGTAACCCCAAACAGTGTCTACTGTTTGGGGTTTGGGGTTTTGGTATTTTAAAAATGACGGATGTAATGGTACAAGGACACGGACAAGCTAAATGGAGTGAGATGGATGATGATGAAGTTCATGAAAGGACTACAACAATGACTGAAAAGAATACAAATGAGGATATTGGAGAAACATCATGGGCAACTGTAGTTTCAAGAGGAAAGCAAGTAAAGAATACCAACATGCAAGACAAAATGAGAGATCTGCAAACAACGAAATGTACAGAAAGTGTAAAAGGAAATGATGAAAGTAGATCTACATTTTCAAAACAACAAGAGATGATAAACAGACTTAAAAAACAAACAATATATCAAAGAGAATATAAGAAAGAAGCGACATTGACCTTAAATGTGAAAGACATTGAAAATACAACAATAATAATGATAATCAAAGCAGTAGAAGATAAATCTGGAATCGGAAAACTCATTGGACTTCGGAGAAAAAGCAAATAATGAATTTGAAATGACTATGCAGAATGAGATGGATTGTGAGGATTTGTTTGGTTGGAATCATGATTAATGGACAAAAATGTGAAATTAAAAAGTTGTGTGCAACAGAAAAAATTGTCTTTTTTGAATTTGCCGAGTTACATTAAAGATGAAGACATTACTGAAAAACTGGTTGATTGGGGTGTAATTCCTATCCTCCCTGTAAGAAGGAGATATTATCCTGGGACAACAGTGGCAGATGGAACACGGTTCTTGAGGGTAAAATTTTCACAAGAGGTGACATCTTTACCATACAACACAAAATTCTTGACTGAGGAAGGAGCACAATTCTTTAGAGTTATACATGATAATCAAGTAAAGACATGCAGAATCTGTTCAAGTACAGAGCATGAGAAGAAGGATTGCCCTCTTTTTACGTGCAGAGATTGTCTTGTGCAGGGGCATTATGCGCGGGACTGCAAAGTCCCACTGTGCCAAGGCTGCAATAAGACAATGCTGAGATGCAGTTGTGAGACAGATGAAGAGGAATACGAAGAAGAAGGAATGGATATACATGAGGAAATAGGAGACACTACAGATGAAAAGCAATATGAATCACAAAGGCAAAATGACAGAGGTGAAGATAAACAAAAAGACGGGAGAGAGGAGGATAATAACCCAGAGGAGGATGCAGGATTGAGCAAGAGGGGAGAATATGGAATGGATATGGAATGGATATGGAGAAAAGACCTTACACAGAGGATGCTTGTGTAAACAAGGATGATTTACTTGAAAAACGAGAGCATGCAGAGGACATTGAACAAGATGACAATGAAGGACAAGGAGAAGACGGAACTGAAGGTAAAGAAACAAAGACATTGTTTGAGGTAAGAAAAGCTGAAATGGGGGAAAATAGCTTTGGAGTGCAAAGTAAAGGACATTTGAACAGATGTATTAAATCAAGATTGAAAGATACAACCATAAACATTGAACAGGTTTTAAAAAAACAAAGGATAAGAAGAGAAGAACAAAAGGAAAGAATGGAGAGAAGAAAACTGTATCACTAATGAGTTCTTTATGTGTTGTTTCGTTGAACGTCAGAGGACTAACAAAATATCAGAAAATGGAGAGATTAATATATTTGACTAAAAATTGTGATGTATTATGTTTACAAGAAACATTTTGGGGAGAAAAAATAAGTGATGAAATAAGAAAATTATGGGATGGAGAAATGTATCTGAATTGTGATTTGGAGAGGAAGGGGGTGTTGCGATATTAATCAAAAGAGGGGTTTTTGAGGCAAATGAAGTAGAATATAAAGACACGAATGGTAGAATTATAATAGTTAAATTAATATATAAAGGCAAAGAAATAAAAGTGTGCAACATTCATGCACCAAATGAAGTAAAAGAAAAATTTGAATTTTACTAAAGCTTGAATATGTTAATGGACAAACAAGAAAAATGTTTTATTTTAGGTGATTTTAATACAGTGTTGCAGATAATTGATATAGATGATTCTATGATTTTTAGAGTTGATAGAGGGAGGAATGAACTTTATAATATAATGAGAAAATATGACATGGTTGATGTGTGGAGAGAGGGAAACGGTTTAAAAAGAGATTATTCAAGAAGACATTGTTGGAAGAGACTTAAAGCAAAGTAGAATAGATTTATTTTTATGTAACAAAAGAATTACATTATGTTTCAAAAGCATTTTATAAAAATTATAGTGAAAGTGACCATGATTTTTTTATGGATAACAATGGATTTTAGTGAGATTATAAAAGGAGAAGGAGTATGGATGTTAAATACAGGACTTTTAAAAAAGGAAATGTACAGAATAGAAATAGAAAGTATAATAATCAATAGTGTTAATGATGAGATGTATGGAAAAGAAAGAGGATTTTGGTGGGATTGTCTGAGAAATAGAATAAAGAGGTTCTCGATTATTTTTTCTAAAAAGGTTCAGAGAGCTAAAAGAATGATAGAAAGTAAAGTTAAAAAAGAATGGGATGAAGAAATGAGAAAAATGAATGAGGGAGAGAAAAACATAGATAAGATAATAGAACTGCAGGAGAAAATGAGGGAAATAGAGGAAGAAAGGTGCAAGGGAGCTATAATAAGAAGTAGAGCTAAAGACATAATAGAAGGAGAAAGAAGTACTAAATATTTCTATGAATTAGAGAAAAATAGACAGAAAGCAGATATAATTAAAAGTATCAATACATAAGATGGGAAGACAGTGGAAGACACAGAAGGAATATTAAAATAAATTAGAAGATTTTACAAGGACTTGTTTACAGAAAATGAGTTAATTGCAGAGGATGAGTAATATTTATTAAATAAAATAAAAGCTAAAGTAAGTAAGGAAGACAGAGAAATGTGTGAGAATAATATTACTGAGACAGAAATAGAAAAAGCAATTGACCAGTTAAGAAATGGGAAATGGTCCAGGAATAGATGGATTACCGAATGAGTTTTATAAAGTTTTCAAAAATAGTTTGTCCAATTCTCAAAGAAATATATGTTGATGTATTTAAGAATGGTGAATTAACACAAAGTATGAAGAAAGGAGTAGTGAAAATAATATACAAGAGAAAAGGAGATAGAGGAGATTTAAAAAACTACAGGCCACTTAGTATGCTGAATACTGATTATAAAATTTTAACTAAAGTATTAGCAAACAGATTGAAAAAGTGGTACCAAATATAATTACAACAAATCATGCATATGCAGTTTTAAACAGAGATATATCTGACATTATTAACAGTATAAGAGATCTGATATGGTACATGAAAGATAAAAAAGAAATGGGGTATATTATAAGTGTAGATTTAGAAAAAGCGTTCGATAGGGTAGAGCATAAATATTTGATGAATGTAATGGAGAAGTTTGGATTTGGTAAGAATTTTATAAAATGGATCAAATGTATATACACAGATATTAGAAGTTGTGTTAAAGTGAATGGATTTTTAACAGAAGATTTTAAAATAACAAGATCAATCAGACAAGGATGCCCAATGTCAGCACTGTTATACACTTTATTGTCTGAAGCTCTAGGTCTGGCAATAAAAATGGAAAAAATATAAAAGGAATATGGATAAAAGAAGAAGAAACAGATCATAAGGTATATCAATATGCTGATGATACAACATTGTTTGTCAAAGATATTAAAAGTATAGGAAAATTAATGGAAGTTCTGGGAAAATATTGTAGAGGAACAGGGGCAAAGGTTAATAAAGAAAAAACAACTTATATGAGAATTGGTGAAATGAATGAATTACCTGTTAAGATACCATTTAAAGAACAGAAAGGAAATATGAAAATTTTAGGAATAAGAGTTGGAGAAAATGAAAATGTAATTGGGAATTTAATATGGGAGGAAGTTTTAACAGCAATGGTAAAAAGGTTAATTTTTTGGAAATTAAGGAATTTGTTTTTAAAAGGGAAGGTTCTAGTAATAAACTCTTTGTTTTTATAAAAAAAATTGGTATGTTTTAGGATCAGTGAGCATGCCATTATGGGTGTATAAAAAAATGAAATCTCTAATTTAATTTTTTTTTATTGGGAAGATAAACCGTCGAAAATTGCATATTATTCTATAATTGGGAAAGTTGAAGAAGGAGGACTGGGAATATTAGACCCATTAATAAGAATGAAAAGCATACGAATAAAAATAATAAAAAAATATTGGAAGTATGAAAAATATGGTTGGAAAGATGTAATGACTTTTTATTTAAACCAGTGTGGTAACATAGGAGATTCTATTTTATGGATGAAACTAAAGGAAAGTATGATGAATAGAATTCCAGAATACTATAAGAAGTCTTAAAAGCATGGGGGGATTATAGGAAGTATGTTGTTTGTACGTCATTGAATAGAGATGACATTTTAAGACAACCACTGTTTTTAAACAAGTTACTTAAAAGGGGAGAACAAACTATATTATAAAAATGGTATAATGCAGGGATAAGAAAAATTAAAGATATTATGTATGAAGTTATACCTTTTTTTTTTACCGATACAAGTGATAAGGGATGCAATTGAAGAAAATTATGAAGAAGAGAGTAGTTCTAGAAGATCAATATGAAAAGTTAAAAGGGATAATACCAAAAGAATGGGTACACATTTTAGAAGGGAATACAGAAATGATGATAAATGACAGAATGGTGGTTAGTGTTAAAATAAATAATAAACAACATGCTTTTAATGATCTAAACTCAAGGTGTTTTTATTATTGTTTATGTAAATATGTTTTCATTAAACCAAGAGCAGAATACTATTGGCAGAGATTATATCCCAATATGGAAACAAATATAATATGGCAAAATTTAAGATCATGTTGGAAAAGTCCTATTTTAGAGAATTTTGATTACTTGTTAAGGCATAATTGTTTGCTGAGTGAAATGAGACTGTGTAAGATTTGTATAGCACAAGATGCAATGTGCAAAGTATGTAATAGAGAAGAAGAAGGAATATATTACATTTATTTTTTTTAATGTGTGAGGTTGAAATGTTTTATAAAAAAATTGAAAGAAATGGTGAGAAATTTGGGGGTTGAAGAAACAACTGTTGATGTGAATTGGGAAACAATATTTTTGTTTGGTTTTAAAGGTGAAGCCAAAAATGCTTGTTTTTTTAATATGATGTTAACAGTTGCAAGATTGATAATTTGGAAAAGAAGGAATGTGGAAAAATAGAAAAAGGAGAATGTTTCTGTGTGTAGACTTTTTAAACAAAGGATGGTTTTAATACTTCAAGTATTATATGATTATTTTAAAATGGAAGCGAAATAAGTATTTGATAAGAATTTTGTACAGAATAACCCTTTTGTTGAAAATAAATGGTTTAATTTCAATATAATATTGCCTGTATGTGAAATAGATTGTTCTTAAAATGTTTTCTAATTTTGTACGGAATAACCCTTTTGTTGAAAATATAAGGTTTAATGGTCATATAACAGTGACTGTAGGTGCAGTAGATTGGTCTTAATATTAATAAAAATAATAATAATAAAATCTGCACCTGATCTCATCTGATCTCGGAAGCTAAACAGAGTTGGGCCAGGTTTGTACTTGGATGGGAGACTGCCTGAGAATACCAGGTGCTGTAAGCTTTAACGTTTTCATCACTACTTATCTAATACACTGGCCTATAGAGTGGCTGATCTTTAAATAGCCCACCCTTTGGAGCAATCCCCCCACCTTACTGCCATACCACCCTGGCTTGCGCCCGATCTCCTGTCTGCTCCCGATCTCGTCTGATCTCGGAAGTTATATAGGGTCGGGCCTGGTTAGTACTTGTATGGGAGACTGCCTGGGAATACCAGGTGCTGTAAGCTTTAGCGTTTTCTTCACTACTTATCTAATACACTGGCCCATTTTTTTAAAAAAAAAACCAAAAAGTGGCTGATCTTTAAAAGCCCACCCTTTGGGGCAGTCCCAGCTAACGGCCGTACCACCCTGTCTGCGCTGTGATTTGTTTGGTACATTCCAGGAAGTCATATGTGTCATAAGTAGAGAAAGGGCTCTCTCATGTCTTGAAAATTTTGTTTTTGTTTCTGGATCATATTTTTTATTTAGTGTAAACAATTTGTAGTTTTTTGTTTTTTTTTTGTTTGGTCCCCTGACGAATTGACTGCTTAGGGCCAAAGAGCTTTAAAGCTCATTAAAACTTGATTCATGAGGACACATGAACGACGGCAAAAAGATATGGTTGAAGGAAAAGCACTTAAAGAATCGAATGATTCTGGACAAGATTATGCAAAGGAAATCACAGAGTATAAAGGGGAGAGGAAGCAGAGTCTTAGATGAAGACAACGAGCACCAAAAGTTATTACGCCAAAAGGAGGCAACTGTGATTGTTAATACTACAGAAGTAAGAGATAGAAGGGTGGAGGATGTGATAAAATCGGTGATTGGAAAAGTTGGACTTGAGTAAAGTGTTGGCGGTAAGACCAAGATTAAATAATTAGTATGAGTTAACAGTAACGGATTAAGAAGCATGTGAAGTTTTAAAGGATGGACTAACAATTAAAGGAATTGTGTGTGAAGTGAGGAATCTTCAGGAAAGAGAGTGTGTTGTTTCATTCATGCACTTACCGGCCTACGTAACAGATGAGGAAATAACTGCAAAATTAAGGACATGGGGAGTTACAAGTACATCTGCAATAAGGAGAAGGTTCTATCCAGACACTACAATTACAGATGGAACAAGGTATGTACGAGTGAAATTCCCTAAGGAGGTACAATCATTGCCTTACAGCACAAGATTTGATACTGCGGAGGGAGTGTAATATTTTAGGATCATACATGATCGTCAGATTAAAATCTGTCGATTGTGTATGAATCCGGGACACATATTGAAGGACTGTCCCGACTTTAAATGTCGAGACTGTGGGGAAAAGGGACACTTTGCGAGGGAATGTGATGCTGTAAGATGCCCAGAGTGTAGTAAAGTACTGGTGAAATGTGAATGCTGGATGGAAGAGGACAGTGAAACAGATAAAGATAATGAGCAAGTAGATGAAATGGAAAAAGCACAGGAAGTGGACGACGGGAAGGAGGATGCACAAACGGAACAGATTGAGGAAGAAGAAGAGAATCAAATAGGAGAAAATGAAGAGGAGGAACAAAACTACAATGAAACGGAAAGAGAGCAAGAGGAAGGAGGATGTGGAATACAAATGGAAATCTTGCAACAATCAATAGAGGCGGAAAAGGAAATGCAGGAAATGCACATGACAGAGAAAGCAACTCAAGGAGGAAAAGAAGAGGACAACAAAAAAGAATGGGAGAAAGTAATAACAACAAGAAGAAGAAGACAACTAAAGGTAACACCAAATTTTGAGAAAGCGAAAAAGAGACATACAATAAAAGAAAAACGGAAAGAGAAAGAAATAAAAAGAAGAGACTATGATGAGAATAGGGTTGAGGTACTAATGGAGCTTGAAAAAGATGTGAATGTTTAGAATAATATATATTTTGCCATGTATTATGTTTTTGAAAATTGCAACACTTAATGTAAGAGGGTTACTAGATCAAGGGAAATTTGAAAAGTTAAAAGTATTGTGTAGTAGATCAAATGTTTTAGTGATTCAGGAAACAAATTGGAGGGACGAAGTAATGGAAAGTTTTGAGAAAAAATGGAAAGGTGATATATTTTATAGTAATGGTGATGGTAGGGGAGTAGCATTTTTAATTAAACAGGGAGTGTGTGAAAAAGCACAAGTGGTTTATGATGATATGGAAGGGAAGTGTTTGATAGTGAAAATGATGGAGGGAGAGACAAATATAATTCTATGTAATATTCATGCACCTGTGGTAGAAAAAGAAAAGGTGTTATTTTTTAAGAAACTAAATGATGTTATTGTGAAATGGGAGAACATTTTGATTATGGGGGATTTTAATACAGCTTTTAGCAAGATGGATATTGCAGAGGGGATGGTTTTTAAATCTGATAGGGGAAGGAAAGAATTAAAAAGTGTAATGGAAGAAAATAATTTAGTTGATGTATGGAGAGAAAGAAATGAGGGTATACGAGAATTTTCAAGACAACAGGTGGTGAAGAATTTTATATGTAGAAGTAGAATAGATTTCATGATAAGTAAAAGGGATATGTTGAAGATAATAGATACTATATTTTATAAGGAAACAAGTTTAAGTGATCATAAAGTTGTATGGATACAAGTTGACCTGGGTGGTGTTAAAAGAGGGCCTGGAATATGGATATTAAACACTGAGATATTAAAAGATGAGAATTTTAAGGAAAAAATAGAGGTATTATTAAAGAAGGAACAGGGAAACCAGATGTATAAGGGGGAAACGAGAATTTGGTGGGATAATTTAAAATATGACATTGGAAAATGTGTAAGAGAATATAGTAAAATAATACAGGGAATTAAAAAAGAAAAGAAAAAGAAATAAGAATAGAATTAAGGGATGAGCTGAGTAAGGAAGTTGTCAATTTACAAAAAACAGTAACGTTAGAGGAAAAAATAAGAGAAATAGAAGACGAAAAGTACAAAGGAGCAATGATAAGAAGTAAAGCAAAATACTTAGTGGAAGGTGAAAAATGTACGAGGTTCTTTTTTAATATGGAAAAAACAGACAGAGAGCAGGAATGATTAAAGAATTAATAGGAAAAGGAGGAGAAAAGATAAAAGAAAAAGAAGACATTTTAAAAGAAATAAAAGGTTATTATGAAAGTTTGTTTAAAAGGGAAGGAGTGGGTAGAGAAGAAATGGAATTTTTGATAGGGAAAATTAAAATAAGGATAGATAATGGTGATAAAAATTTATGTGAAAAGGAAATTGGAAAAGAAGAAATAGAGGAAGCAATTATGCAGTTAAATAATGGTAAAAGTCCAGGAAAGGATGGTCTTCCAAGTGAATTTTATAAGTGTTTTATAAAAGTTTTGACACCAATTCTAAAAGATGTGTTTGACGAATTTTTTAAAAAGGAAGAAACCAGTTATTTTATGGGGATAGGAGTAGTTAAATTAATTTATAAGAGAAAAGGGGACATTGCAGATCTAAAAAATTATAGACCAATTACTATGTTGAATACAGATTTTAAAATTTTAGCAAAGATTTTAGCTAACAGATTGAAGAAAATTTTACCAAATATAATACAAACAAACCAGGTATATGCAATACCAGGAAGAGATATTACAGATACTATTAGTAGTATAAGAGATGTCGTAAGTTATATGATCACGGGAAAAAAAAGTGGATATGTAATAAGTCTTGATTTAGAAAAGGCTTTTGACCGTGTCGAACATGAGTATCTGTTTAGGACTTTACAACAGTTTGGTTTTGGTGATAATTTTATTAAGTGGTTGAAGATTTTATATAAAGATACCGAAAGCCAAGTAAAGTGCAATGGATTTTTAACTGAGACTTTTAATTAACTCGATCAATTAGACAAGGGTGTCCATTATCAGCTTTGCTGTATAGTTTGTGGCAGAGGCCTTAGGTTTGGCTATAACAGAAGAGAAAGAAATTAGAGGAATTGACACAGAAGAAAAGAGAGAATTGCAGAAAGTGTATCAATATGCGGATGATACTACTATAATAGTGCAAGATTTGGCTAGTGTAGTTAAAGCAATGGACATAATCGAAAAATATTGTAAAGGTTCTGGAGCTAAGATAAATATACAAAAAACTGTTGTAATGAATATAGGAAGAATTGAGAAAATTCAAAAATGGTATTTATTTAGAGAAGAAGAGAGTTTGAAGATTTTAGGTGTGAGGTATTGGAAAAAATGAGAAAATGGTGAGAGATTTGATGTGGGAAGAAGTGATAGGGGAAATGGAAAGAGTGTTAAATTATTGGAAACAAAGGGATTTAACTTTAAGGGGGAAGGTTTTGGTTCCTTGCATTAATGATGGCAAAAATGTGGTATGTGTTGGGTGTGACATCTATGCCTATGGGAATTAGTAAAAGATTAAAAAAAGATGTTTTAAATTTTCTCTGGGATTCTAAGCCATCAAAAATTGCGTATAATACACTTATAGGGGCCGTAGAAGAAGGAGGGTTAGGGCTGCAAGGTCCTGAGTTAAAGAAAAAGAGCTTTCGAGTTAAAACTGTGAAAACATTTTTAAATGAAGAGAATAAAGCTGAATGGAAAATACTTATGAGAATGTTTTTAAATAAATGTGGACATATGGAAATAGGACATGATATTCTCTGGATGAAATTAAAACCGGCAATGATAACAGGAATTCCTGAGTTCTATAAAGAAGTTTTAGAAGTTTGGGCAGAATTTTTACCGAATGTATGTATTAAACCTGTTAGGAGACGGGAGATTTTAATGCAGCCATTGTTTCTAAATGAGAATATTGTATATAGAGGGAAATAATTATTTTTTAAAAATTGGATTAATGCGGGATTTAAAGTAATAAGGGATGTTTTGTATGAAGTGAGGGAAGGTTTTTTACCTATACAAGCAATTTACGATGTAGTGGAAAATATTGAAAATCATGTAAATAAGAATGTTTTAAAAATGCAATATGATCAAATAAAGGAGGCAATTCCAAAGGATTGGATAATGAATATAGAAAAACAAGGAAAAGACGGGGAAGATGATAAAATGAAGGTTTTCTTAAAAGCAAAAGGAGAAAATGAACCTTTTTATTTGAGTCATATTAGAACATTTTATGTTTTGTTTAGAAAAAGTGTTTTTAAGGAACCAGCTGGGAATACATTTTGGAAAAAAGTTTTTATAAACCTTGAGGGAGAAAATCTTTGGAGAAATTTGAGAAAATGGCAGATTGATGTTAAAATGGAGAACCTGGACTTTTATATTAGGCATAATATAATTTTTTCTGAGGAGAAGTTGTATAAATGTGGAATGACTGAGGAGGCATTGTGTAAAGTCTGTTGTGAAAAAAATGAAGGAATTTTGCATATGTTTTTATCATGTACAGAACTGAAGATTTTCAGAGAGAAAATGAAAAATGTGATTAAGAGCTTGTTAGGAGATAAAAGTGATGTAATAGAAGATGAACAGTATTGGAATTGTGTGTTTTTATTTGGAATGAACGAGAAATCTGATAATCAAAATGTTATCAATTTGTTTTTAATTGTAGCTAGATATGTAATATGGTGTAGGAGGAATATGGCAAGAGAGAAGAAAAAAACTGGGATTATGGATTTATTTTAAGGAAAAATTGGAAGATTATATACGAACACTAGAAAGTTATTTTAATACAGAAGGTAAACTGTATGTATTGGATAAACTGATAGTAAATAATAATCCTTATGTTTTGAAAACACTGAGTGGGCTGAAAATTAATTTGTAGTGTGTATTAACGTCACACAATGCAATGTCACACTTCCATACTTTTTTTTTTCTTTTGTTTTGACAGATGGAAGTGTTATTTATTTTATTTTTTATTTTATTATTATTTTTTTTGTAATTTATTTTTTGGGTACTTTTTTAATGTATTGTATGGTTATATTTTACATTCTACTTAGACTTTTACATTCGGTTTCATGACTGTCATATCTTTGATATTACATTAAAAAAAATGTTAAAAAAACGTCTGCGCCCGATCTCGTCTGATCTCGGAAGCTAAATAGGGTCGGGCCTGGTTAGTACTTGGATGGGAGACTGCCTGGGAATACCAGGTGCTGTAAGCTTTAGCGTTTTCTTCACTAAGCAGGGTCGTGCCTGGTTAGTACTTGGATGGGAGACTGCCTGGGAATACCAGGTGCTGTAAGCTTTAGCGTTTTCTTCACTACTTATCTAATACACTGGCCTATAGAGTGGCTGATCTTTAAATAGCCCACCCTTTGGGGCATTCCCAGCTTACGGCCATACCACCCTGTCTGCGCCCGATCTCGTCTGATCTCGGAAGCTAAGCAGGGTTGGGCCTGGTTAGTACTTGGATGGGAGACTGCCTGGGAATACCAGGTGCTGTAAGCTTTAGCGTTTTCTTCACTACTTATCTAATACACTGTCCTATAGAGTGGCTGATCTTTAAATAGCCCATCCTTTGGAGCATTCCCAGCTTACGGCCATACCACCCTGTCTGCGCCCGATCTCGTCTGATCTCGGAAGCTAAATAGGGTCGGGCCTGGTTAGTACTTGGATGGGAGACTGCCTGGGAATACCAGGTGCTGTAAGCTTTAGCGTTTTCTTCACTAAGCAGGGTCGGGCCTGGTTAGTACTTGGATGGGAGACTGCCTGAGAATACCAGGTTCTGTAAGCTTTAACGTTTTCATCACTACTTATCTAATACACTGGCCTATAGAGTGGCTGATCTTTAAATAGCCCACCCTTTGAGGCTTTCCCAGCTCACGGCCATACCACCCTGTCTGCGCCCGATCTCGTCTGATCTCGGAAGCTAAGCAGGGTCGGGCCTGGTTAGTACTTGGATGGGTTAGGGTTAGGGTTAGGGTTAGGGTTAGGTTTTTGAAAAGTACAACAGCTCCCCCCAACCTAGCACCCGTCTAGGTAGGTTTGGAATAGGGAGACTGAGGAGAGGTGCACGGGCCCACGCATGTTAGATTATACCACTTAGACTGTTGATCAGCTCCTGTCTGGGAGATGCCTCCTGGGCATCGGGCCTAGGCACAATGGTGGAAAAAGTAAAATGTCTTGCCCATATGGTTACAATAGGTAGGTTTTAGGGCAGCGTATGGAACCAGACTCTATTTCTGGTCAAGGTCATAGGAAACAACGAAGTTATTTGCCCATCAATCCATAGGAGTTAAGTTTAGGGCAGTGTTTGGTACCGGGTTAGGCCTATGTAGAGCCAGGCCAAAAGATGTCTGGCCCACAGGGCTACAGTGGTTAGGTTTTGGGCGAGGGTTGGTCCAGGGTTCGATTTAGATCCAACAAGATCTAGAAATGCGAAGTTCTTGACTGAACTAAGTATACGAACGGTAAGTTTTGGGTAAGTGTTGGTTCAGGGCTTAGATTGGATGTTATTTTGGTAGGCAGCCTTTTGCCAGGTTAGGTCTGCAGATCAACTGGATCTGGGAACGCAAAGTTTTTGGCTGAACTTGCTCCGGACCCGCGAATCAAACTGCAACTCGAAAGTCACTACCCGATAATCCTGATCCAGCATCACGTTCCGTCAGAGAGTCCTGCTCGAAGATTTGAGATCCGATGGTTTGCATGTGAAACTATATTCTTATTGACTTTTTTTAGGTAGAGATTAGCCTGTCTTGGCTTTGGTCACTAGGGTTGGGAAGGTTAGGTTTCAGGTCCATAAGTCTACGAACGGTAGAATTTGGGAAAGTGTTGGTTCAGGGCTAGATTTAGATATTTTTAGTGACAAGGTCCTTGTCGTTTGTTTGATCTATTGATGTTGATTTTGGTAGGCAGACTTTGCCATGTTAGATCTGAAAATCAACTGTGTCTGGGAACGCAAAGTTTTTGGCTGAACTTGCTCCGGACCAGCGAATCAAACTGCAACTCGAAAGTCACTGCCCGATAATCCTGATCCAGCATCACGTTCCGTCAGCGAGTGCTGTTTGAGGCCAAGGAAGATTCCAGGTCCAATGGTTCGAAGCTAATATTTATTTACAACGAGGCCAGTGGCATTGCAGAGTTCGTAGAGGAAAGGATTTGAGGAAGTTCCTGGTCCACTGATATTGCAATATCTAAAAGAGTACAAATATTTTAGAAGTCTGTATCCAAGTGCTAAATAGGTTACCAAATTAATGTCTAGCGAACCTGGAGGCGTTAGACCTGTCTGGGCCACCCGCCATCCAAAAAGCCTGTCTGGGCTTGGTTCGCATCTCCCTCCCACGTCTCCTCCCCACAGAAAAAGAAAGACATCGGATGGAGCGAGTACAAATTAGCACTGAAAACAACCCTCCAAAAAGGCTCCGTTCGTAGTTTGGGTCCGATTGTTTGCATGTAACCTAGAATTCTTATTTCTTATTTTAGAGAGAGATTTCTTGTCTCGTCATGGTCACTAGGTCTGGGAGGGTAGGTTTCAGTTCCATAAGTCTACGAACTAGGTTTTTGGGTAAGTGTTTGTATCATGTTAGATTGCGTCTTTTTGGATGTTGATTTTGGTAGGCAGACTTTGTCATGTTAGTTCTGAAAATCAACTGGATCTGGGAACGCAAAGTTTTTGGCTGAATTTGCTCCGGACCAGCGAATCAAACTGAAACTCGGAAGTCACTGCCCGATAATCCTGATCCAGAATCACGTTCCGTCAGCGAGTGCTGCTTGAGGTTGAGGAAGATTTGAGGTCCGATGGTTTGTATGTAAAACTATATTCTTATTGGCTTTTTTTTAGATAGAGATTAGCCTGTCTAGGCATTGGTCACTAGGTTTGGGAAGGCTATGTTTCAGGTCCATAGGTCTACGAATGGTAGGGTTAGGGTAAGTGTTGGTTCGGGGCTAGAGTTAGGTCTTTTTAGTGACAAGGTCCTTGTTTTTCACTTGATCTATCGGTTTTGATTTTGGTAGGTAATGGCTTTGCCATTATTTTTCCTACTCCCTCAGGCATGTTTATGTGAGGGAAATTTGTAAGACATTTCTTCAGTAATGTACCTCAGATTCATCGGTTGTTTCGGCTCTTTCAACACTAGACACCCTCCTCTGAGGCGGCCCGCCTTAGGTGATCAGTCCCAGGCGAGTGTCTTATTGTCAATTGCTAAATTGGTTTGTTCAGAGCCCCAATTGGATGGTTGGGGTCTGGTTTTTGATGAAGCATTGTGTCCGACATTACTTGATGGAGGTATTTTTTAAGGTAGGATTTTTAATTTTGTTTTTAAAGGCTTTTGAGGACTTTTTATTAAAGGTTTGGCAATCTAAAGAGTTAAATGTTTAGTTGAAAAATTCAGCAGAAGCCCATTAGATGTTGGGTTATCTGAAAATTTTTAGTTGATCAACTACCGCAGAACTTGATTAGATTTGTTTCTAAAGTGTTATATATTTTTAGTTGGAAGACTAATCGCAGAAATCGATTTGATTTTTGAATCAAGAAGAATATCAAAACTAGAAAACTATTCCGAGTTATATATATATTCGAGAAGTCCGGCAGAAGGAACAAGTCGAATCCATTTAAGTAGTCCAGAAGAAGAAACAAGTCGAATCCATTTAAGAAGTCCAGAAGGAGGAACAAGTGGAATCGATGAGATCAAGGCTTGCCAGAACGACAAGAATCGATGATTTCCAGGAACCAAGAAGAACAGAGTCAGTGTGTGGGGGAGTTGGTGCAAATGTGCTGTTGCGTGGAAGGTGCTAATCACCCATAAAAGACTGGGCTCCAATTAAGGTCTGTTAGCCCCAGACCACCGTCCCTGCATGCTGTCCTAGTGGACCCAGGGGGGCTGGATACTCACCACTCCCCCAAGTGACCCTTTGTTAACACCACAAGGTTGCCCAGGTCACCCGAGAAGAGTCTGCAGCATATCGATCTCATCTTGGGGCCTGCCTGATAAAATCTGAGCTTAGGGTCTCCACAAAAACCCAAGATACGGGCCTTCCCAGAACCCCATGCCAAACCGGCCAGTCCTAAAAAGGACTGCAGGGTAGGAGAGCCACCGCGAACAAAGCGCTTGGCCTCTCTCCACCTTCGCCGATTTAGGTCCTAGATTCCAACCAGAACCCGAGGACCATAGACGCAGGGCCAGCCCCGCGAACGGATCGCTGCCTCCGGAGTCCGAGCACCCCCGGTTAGTCGCACCCCAGAGTGGAATCATCTAAAGGGGCCTACTATCCGAGGAATCAGAGTGAAAGGCCTTCCAGTCCCCATTGACCTGAGGCCCAGGCCGCAACGGATCACTGCCTCCCATTCTCCATGGCGCAAAGAGCCCCCTCCCAAATCATGCTTGGGCCGAAGCCCAGAGAGAAGACGCAGCCGAAGTCCCCCATCCTCTTCCACTGATTTAAGCTACGCCCACTAAAGCTGGGGGTCGTGGGTCAACTGGCGGATGTGCATTTCTGCACCTCAAGCTTCACCAACTCCGCCCTAATAGTTTTGCCATATCAACCCGACATCAGTCCTTACCAAGGAAAACGCGGACTGCAAAAACTCCTTGGCTAAATACTCAAATTTATGCGCAAAAAGCCATATTTGGTACTTGGTTTTCATCCATGGGAGGGACTTGCGCCTCTCATAATCCACTGCTCTTCCTGTGTTTTTCAAAGGAAATTCAAGTACAATAACTGGAGTAGTAATATTAGTAATATTAGTAAGTCTAGTAATATTTTTCCTCCGTTTTTTTCACATTTTAAGTTTCAATTATGTCTCTACATATTTATGCACATTACTGTGGTCAGATTGGCTAAAGAATTGGAAAACATTTTTTTTAGGGGTTACCATCTATGAAACACGTGTGTCTTTCAATGGTGTCTATTCAGTCCTGTAGTGTTAAAGCATTTTATCCTAACTCCGATTTTACCCTTGGGATCGAATGGGAATGTCAGTGACACCCAGTTGATTCTGGTAAAATTGTAGTACCCCATAAGTGGTTTTATGGGGTCATGGGTCAAGGATAAAGGGTGAAACCACACACTGCCGCTTGCTGCAGCTTCTGCTTTACGCTTGCTTACTTGTTTGTTAGTCTTTGTCAAGTTTTGTTTTATTTTTATTTTACGTTTTAAGTTATATTTTGATTGTAATTAGGTTATGTTTATGTTAGGTTAGAGTTAGGTTATACTTAGGTTGTATTAAGGTTATACTTAGGTTGTATTAAGGTTATACTTAGGTTAGAGTTAGGTTATACTTAGGTTGTTTTAAGGTTATACTTAGGTTGTATTAATGTTGTATTAAGGTTATACTTAGGTTGTTTTAAGGCTACACCTAGATTGTATTAAGGCTACACCTAGATTGTATTAAGGCTAAGTATATTCTTTTAAGTAGATTATTTCTGTAATAAGTCCTGTTTTTACTATTTACTACTCTGTTAGTGCAGTTTCCTGTAGATCTAGAGTTAGTTGGTGATTTTAGTGATTTGCAATTATTGTCCCGAGCGTGTGAAACCTGCAGATGAAGCGTTGTGTCGGTGGAAACAGGAAGTCGAGCTGAAGCTACAGTGGTTTGTGTTTGACAGACACGCGTCTCTGATCGTCACTAATGTGCTGCATCATATTTCACAGAATCATATTCTGGACGGATCAACAGAAAACCGGCGTTTTAGACATAAGCATCTGCTGCAGACGGTAACTATAGCAGAATATGATATGCTCAAGGTCAGCGCGTGAAATCAAAGCCTTTAGCTTTAACTCTCTGACTGCCACGGCTTCCAGGAAAATGCAGCATTTGAGCGATGGGTTTGTTAGGAGACTGAGACTGTCGATGCATGTGCATTTGAATGGCTTTGCTATAAGCGCTGTTGGTTCATAATGCACATACATGCGGATATTTTCCAGCTCCTGTCCCTCATTCATACAGTCACCAATCAGGTGTCCGGACGCTGGTTTCACCGCCAAAGACTCTTAAAATGTTCATGCATTAATTATTGCATGATTATTATTATTACTATTTTTAATTGTTCAAGTCAAAACTTTATTATATTTAGCATGGATGTTATTAAATGTCTTCACTATACGGTCATATCACTGAAAAATAGAGCTGTACCAACACTGGATCTCATAGAAATGGCCTTTTGATCAGTGGTGTAACGTAACGAAGTAATAATACTTCGTTACAATACTTAAGTAATTTTTGGGAGTATCTGTACTTTACTTTATATTTCAGTCAACTTTTACTTTACTCCACGACATTTTCCTAAATTAGGAATGTAAGCTTTTACCTCCGATACATTTTCCCCAAGCATATTCGTTCACTTTCTACCAAAAGAGTCAGAAGCACACGGACGCAGGAAAGCAGTTGACGAATCAGTGTCGGCGTTTACTCCTAAACGCCCTTTTGCTCGTGTCAAACAGTGCGCGCACACAACAAACAAAATTCGAGTCTGGGGTGTGCGATATACAGTATATCTGCGATAATATGGTAAGTGTTGTAATGATGTGCGATCTGACATTATCCAGTAGGCTATTTCACCAGATCACACACAGAGTGCACGTACGTTGATTTATTAATCTATTAAAATTCTAAATTCCGTGCATTCTAAATTGTAGACGGCAAAATTGCTTCTGTGCTTTTTATATTTATATACTTTAATATAGTTAACTTATTCGATATCGCACAAAGAGTACGTTTTTCTGACATCAGCATGAACACATTTAATAATAATTCAGTAAAGCAAGAAGTGACTTACATTTTAGACATAATAATGCTTGTTTTTCCTCAATTTTGCTAACGAAAATAGTTCCAAAAAAGATCACAGTTTTGCGTCTCTGAGCTGTGGACGGTGTTTACTTATTGAATGAATCAGTTTTTTGAACGAATCGGTTGAATAAATGATTCAGTGTTTCACTCATTAACACAGTCAAATGCTCTGTTCCTGAATGAATCAGCCGTTGCACCGAATCGTTGAATAAATGATTCGAGTCAGTGATCACTCATTACACAGTCAAATCTTTGTTCCCTGAATGAATCAGCTTTTTGAACGTATCGGTTGAATAAATGATTCAGTGATCACTCATTAACACAGTCAAACGCTTTGTTCCTGAATGAATCAGTCGTCTGAATGAATCGCTTGAACTAATGACTCAAATGTTCACTCATTAACACAGTCAATGCTTTGTTCCTGAATGAATCAGTCGTTTGAATGGATCGTTTGAATAAATTATTCAGTGATTCACTCATTAACACATTCAAATGCTTTGTTCCTGAATGAATCAGCTGTTTTGAATGAATCGTTTGAATGAATGATTCAGTGATTCACTCTTTAACACAGTCAAATGCTTTGTTCCTTAATGAATCAGCCGTTTGGAATGAATCGCATGCTCACTCATATACAGTCCTTGCTGCCACCTACTGGCTGTTTACATTTCACATTTCGACTATTTTGTTCATGTTTTAAACTATTTCAAATATCAGTATTCCACCTTTTATGTTACAAACAAAACATAAGGCCTATTTATGCATCTGTAACTGCTGCCAAACGCTCTTAAGTGGCCAGGACCACAAGTGTGAGTATTTGGGCAGGCCTTTACGGTCTGTACATCTACTTGAACACTTGGGCCAAATACAGGAAATGTGTCATGTAGGCAAATGAGTGGTTAAGCACACAGACCGCAAGCGTGGGTGTTGAGATAGGCCCAAAATATCACTCACGCTAACAGGCCTCGGGAACAGGACCATGTTACAAACTGAAAGTCCATATATAAAACAAGAGCACATGAACCCCTGAAGACCACTGGAGAGACGGCCTTCACTGAAACTGTGGGCGTGATTGGATGAGCAGATGCAACTGACCAAGAAAGAAATGTAATAACTTCTTCCACTCTACAAATCAATGCACTAGCTGCAGAAATGAAAGTAGTAATTACATTTTTTGGCTGGAAAAATGCAGCAATGCACCGGTGATGACACAGTAAGCAGGGTCTTAACTATTGTGGCACTAACCCCACCAAACACAACAGTGGCCAAAAGTGATGTGTGGAGGTTTTTAAAAAAACAATTTTTATGACCCTACATTTCAATTAAACCATCAAAATACGAGGAGAAAAAACACTGACCAGTGTTGCCAACTGCTTTCAATCGAAAGCTAAAACAGTCGCTAAATGTTGCTAGATTACGTCAAAATGGCGAGTTCACTTATCTATATAAATATATAAATCTATATAAATATAGATCAGTGGGAGAGTCTCTGAATCTAGATATGGTTTGTCAAAGAAATTAATTTTGTTGCTGGGCTTTTGAAAATAGTCTCAAAAGGGGTGAGGAAGGCACTAACTGGAAACACTGACAATTGACTACACATAACCCATTGATATTGTGGTCCGCACTGTTTTTTTTTTGCATGTGTTCTTTCAGATGCCCGCAGGGCCGAAAAATTATGACCACATGGCTTTTTCATTGCAAGTATTATAAAACTATTGATTCTAAACAAATATGCAATATGCTTAGAAAATCTTTTTTTTAATTAAGGGTGAAGATGTCAAATTTCCTAGGCCGGCATCACTTTTGGCCACTACTATATGGGAGTTTATTGACTTTCCAACTGACCACCAAATTATATTGCAAAAACAAGCCACTTTTATGAGGTTTGTGGGCTTTCCTGGAGTTGTTGGAGCTGCTGTTGGAACTCATGTTCACATCAGTGCTCCACTTGTAAACGAGGAGATATACCAACAGAAAACTTCAAAACATCAGTACCAATTTGTGATCATTTTGTACAATGCAAAGCATTTTTTTAAATAAATTTAAATATTAAAATATTTCAGTGTCTTATTTTATTGCACGGTTCACATGTTTTTTCGTCCCTGTGATCCACGCACAGCTGATGGCTTCGGTCAACCCTGAACCAAATTAGGTCTGAAATGAGTTTCCCTGCCAAGTGATTAATACAGACTTACATAATACACAGCTCAACGTAGACCATTTCAGCCTACGGTAACTTCCTTTACCTCTACACTGGAATGTCTAGGCTGTTTATTTAAATGATCTTGACATACATACACAGAAGCCAAGTCAACAGACTATGAATGATTTATCCAGTTCAAAAAATGTGTGTCATGCAACACATACATGTACTGTACATATCTAATAGACTATATGATGAACAAGTAGTCAATGCCTGGCACATAACAGCACAAGGCAGACTGGAACATTCCACCACCAGACAGATATCAATACTGTTATGTGTAGCTGAAGGCTCTATACAGAGACATATCCTGATTAGTACTGTACCAGACAAACATGCCGACTCTGACTGCCGTCTCCCTGAAAGCAGCTCCTCGTCATGGTGCTTCTTGGTCCGACGCAAACTACCAAACCTCTTCATGGGAAACAGCAGGCCTCACGTCCGGCCTGAAGATCAACCATACCCTCCCGACTAAAGCGAGGATACACGACACAGAGATCCTGTTTGGATAACAGAGAACTCAAGTGAAGCCAAAGCAAATGTCCAGGATTCCAGAAGAGGTTCTCGTTCTCAGTGAAGCCAGATGATGGATAGCTGTACCTTCAGAAGTGTCTCTTACAGATATTTATGATAGTCTCTGTTCTTCACAGATGCCAGCTGTCCCAGCAGTCTACTTGGATTCTTTTAGTACCCTTTGTAGAAATGAAATCCTGGCATTGGCTGTATTCCAGTGCTATTGATCCCCTGATTTCCGGTCTCCACGAAACACACAATGCAGTTCGCCACTATGCTTACACTGTGTCAGTTGAGCAGACCCAGCTGATGAAAGGCAGACTTGCTTATGGCCCCCAGTGCCGCAGATTGTCTCAGAAGTGATGCCTCTCTTCACTTATCTATCTGCACTCTCTCTCTTTTCTCTTCTCCTCCCTCTCTCTGTTTGTGGAGACCAGCGTGCAGCCCTGCCCTCTCTGCAGGAAACTGTCAGGTGCAGCTGTGTGTCTCTTTAAAATAGCATACATGGCAGGAAGCTGTAAAAGGAGACCAGGCAACAAGCCAGCAACACTATTGGTTCAGTCCTTCACACGGCTTGCTCTTTTTGCTTGACCTCTGAATTTACATACAATAAATTTATTTTACCCTGCTACTCATATTTTTCCCATTTGGTCAACCTTTTTTGCTGATATTCCTGGTCTTTTTGAAACTTTTATTTATGCAATGCCATTTTGCTT
Source organism: Sinocyclocheilus anophthalmus (assembly GCA_018155175.1). NCBI lineage: Eukaryota > Metazoa > Chordata > Actinopteri > Cypriniformes > Cyprinidae > Sinocyclocheilus > Sinocyclocheilus anophthalmus. Next base: position 22,711 of record JADLZN010002935.1, read on the forward strand.
TCTCTTGATGGTAATTCTTAAATTTAATTACTACAATAAACATTAAATTATTAATGGTGTTTGCTAAGCCTATTGTTATTATAATAATAATTATTATACAGCCATCCATTGTCCAAACTGCATGTCCTGAAAAGTTGCAGAGATGCTGGAGCCTATTTTGTATAAGCTCTTCGTGAGTTCTCACCTGGTAAAAATACCACTATACAGTATGTGCACAAGGGGTGTGCAGTCCATATAAGCTGTGAATGCTCCACATACCCAAGCCATTTGAGATAATTAGTTTGGGGAATGGCTAAATGTTAAATATTTTCGTTACCATAAATTCCCTTACATAATAAAATGTTGGGAATACATACCGCAAATTATTTCTTTGCCAAACGATGGTAATTTCCTGCAAATCTGTGTCAGTAACAGAGAGACTGATGTGAGAGCTTCCACAACAGCTTTGCTGCTTTATTGTTATAAATCGTCTGTTGTTGCACGTCTGAAAATCGCTCGCCTTGGAAAAAGTGGAAAAATATGCTGTTGCTGCCAGATCTTGATTACCGGAAATCTCATTGTAAATCTCATTTGCACAACTAACTCAACTAAACCAAATGGAAAAAAGTAGTAACTTCTTATTTTTATGTTTTCTCAAGCAAAGCATATCTTCTTACATTTTTTTAGCATTGAAAAAGTATGCTGAATGTGCATGTTCTTTGGCAAGCGATTTCTGGTAGCCAATGTTGACATTTGAAATCACCAAAACAAACATGCCCCCTACCCAAAGAGGGTCTCGCCCCACACATACGTACTCAACCCACCCAACGATTAGTTCTGTGAAACGAAGCAAAACCAATGTTACACTCGTGTCTACACTTGACGACGCGAGTGACGCGGCGCGCAAAATCTATAGAACTCAGTCTAACAGTGATGCTGTCTACACCAAATAACATTTGGGCACAAAGTATTTAGTCAGCCACCAATTGTGCAAGTTCTCCCACTTAAAAAGATGAGAGAGGCCTGTAATTTTCATCATAGATATACCTAAACTATGAGAGACAAAATAAGAAAAAAATCCAGAAAATCACATTGTAGGATTTTTAAAGAATTTATTGGTAAATTCCTCGGTAATATAAGTATTTGGTCACCTACAAACAATCAAGATTTCTGGCTCTCACAGACCTGTACTTCTTCTTTAAGAGGCTCCTCTGTCCTCCACTCGTTACCGGTATTAATGGCATCTGTTTGAACTCGTTATCCGTATAAAAGACACCTGTCCACAACCTCAAACAGTCACACTTCAAACTCCACTATGGCCAAGACCAAAGAGATGTCAAAGGACATCAGAAACAAAATTGTAGACCTGCACCTGGCTGGGAAGACTGAATCTGCAATAGTTTAGCAGCTTGGTGTGAAGAAATCAACTTTGGGAGCAATTATTAGAAAATGGAAGGACATACAAGTCCACTGATAATCTCCATCTCTCTGGGGCTCCATGCAAGATCTCACCCCGTGGGGTCAAATGATCACAAGATCTGTGAGCAAAAATCCCAGAACCACACGGGGGGGTCCTAGTGAATGACCTGCAGAGAGCTGCGACCAAAGTAACAAAGGCTACCATCAGTAACACACGGCGCCGCCAGGGACTCAAATCCTGCATTGCCAGACGTGTCCCCCTGCTTAAGCCCATACATGTCCAGGCCCGTCTGAAGTTTGCCTAGAGAGCATTTGGATGATCCAGAAGAGGATTGGGAGAATGTCATATGGTCAGATGAAACCAAATAGAACTTTTTGGTAAAAACTCACTTTGTCGTGTTTGGAGGGGAAAGAATGCTGAGTTGCATCCAAAGAACCATACCTACTGTGAAGCATGGGGGTGAAACATCATGCTTTGGGGCTGTTTTTTCTGCAAAGGGACCAGGACGACTGATCCTTGTAAACGAAAGAATGAATGGGGCCATTGTATCGTGAGATTTTGAGTGAAAACCCCTTCCATCAGCAAGGGCATTGAAGATGAAACGTGGCTGGGTCTTTCAGCATGATAATGATCCCAAACACACCGCCCGGGCTACGAAGGAGTGGCTTCGTAAGAAGCAATTCAAGGTCCTGGAGTGGCCTAGCCCCGTCTCCAGTCTCAAACCCCATAGACATATTTGGAGGGTTTAAAAATCCGTGTGTCCCAGCGCCATCCCCAAACATTACTGCCTAGAGGATATCTGCATTGAGAATGGCCAATACAGCAACTGTGTGAAACCTTGTTGACACTTCCAGCAACGTTTGCCTCTGTCATTGCCGACAAAGTTAATATAACAATATTGAGATGAAATTTTGTTAGGGACCAAATACTTTTTCCACCATAAGGAGAATTATGCAAATAATTGCTATTAGAAAATCCTGGTAACAATGTGATTTTTCTTTCTGGATTTTTTTTTCTAATTGTTGTCTCTCAGTTGATGTATACCGATTATGAAAATTACAGTCCTCTCTCCATCTTTTTGCAGTTGGGATAACTTGCACATGGTGGCTGACTAATACATTTTTTGCCTCCACTGTATAGACATATCTATGGTCTACACTGGATGTGGTGCGCCACGACAAATCCCAGAGAGAAAACTGCTGCTGCGTTCTATTCATGACATGTTCAATGGTCTCTTTTCGGCGTCCAGTGTACTAGCCGAGACGTTAGCAGAAGTTGCTGCGCAGACACTGTGTTTTACTCACCTATCGAGAAGAAACAAAGCAACCTCAGTGTCCAATCGCAGGCCTTCCCGCTCCTTGAGTTCTCTCCAGCTCTGGAAAGCTGATCCGATGTTTACACGGGTCCTACTTCTTGGCTTATTGTAAGACTTCTTTTTTTTGTTCCGCAGACATTTTCCTCTTTTGGTTTTTTATCCGCCATCTCTATCTTTCTGTCGTCGCTCGGCTCGGCTGATGTCCGTCCTGTGCACTGAACTCTCTCTCTTCCACATCATGAGTAGACACGCCCCTTTACTGCTTATTGGCTACAAGTTTGTTTTGCTACTCTGCCTGAATCAGTTTTCTAAAGCGTTTACCCCACCTTTAAAGAAACAAAGCAGTACTAAATGTATAATTTTCTTTTTAAGTCCAGACCAAAGAACTAAGAGAACCAAACTACAGGTGTAAACACACCCTTAGAATCTGGATTCTATCTGAAAATGATCCGTTTGTACACTTCTGCAGTTTGAAATCCCATCTCCTCCCGATTGTTCAGAACTGCCTTCTCTTCAAGGGCAGACAATAATACAGAAACTTTCCAGAAGTGACCTATAAAAGTGCCGATGCCAAGAGCCCCGTGTCTCTCTGGTGTCTGATTCCTGGCGTTTACACCTGGCCTCAGACTGCATCAATCCCATCCAAAGAGAATAAAGCCTTCTATACATGTTCAGAGTGAAACTTAACTGAAGATTCAGTGGACAAACAAAACAGACCATATTTATTCCATGGCATCAGTGTCTGTCTTGCTACAATATACAACACAACTGCATGTAATCAAAGCTGCAATGTTCTTTTACACACCAAATGTTATGCAGCTTCTTTAGAAATAGCTAGAGTTTTCCATGTACTTTGAAGTATAAATAATCTTAGCCTTCTAACTGGTATATATATATATATGATATAATATGATTGTTTGACTCACAGTGCCTCCTGGTGGGAAGTGAAGGAGAATGCTGAAACACGTTTCAGGGTCAGCCTCTAAAGTGAGCGCAGGCCAGAATGAATTTCTCCACTATAGTGTAAATTATATGATTAAACAGAAGTGGAGCAGGTCAAACAGATGATATGAAGTGGGATTAGGTTATCTCAGTGCATGCAGCAGCTCAGGTTTCATATTATTCAAATAAAGTGCACAAAGACATATTACATAAAGCCTCAATATGCCACCACAATTATCAGCATGAGTCTGTGAAAAGACTCTTTGAAATGATCTCTTTGCAATTTAAAATTGCTCTAAAGCTTTTTGTCAATGAAGGAAGCCACTTCCTGTGACCTTTTGGCAAATTGAGGCAAAGGAAACAGACTTCGGAAGAGACCTCTTATTGGAGAACAATCTGGAAACTTGGCCAGAAATGTTTAGGTACATTAGTTTTGGCTCAGTATGGCACACAGTAACAGGCACTCTGTCTTCCCACTGCCGTCTCTGACGCTGGATGGATTTCTGGAATATTCTTCTCACTGACACAAACAAACCTCCTCATACTATTAGGGTAGAATGACTCACTGCTCTTTTTTGAGGGTGTGCACACTATTAACCAACATATTTCTTAAGAAAATAAAATTTTTATGCCACTTTTCAGTTAGAAATTAAAGTTGTAATTTATAGACAAGAGTTTCTACCAAGATCAAATGCTCGCAGTGACTTTGTGAACTATTGCCATGAAAATATCACATTTATATACTACTATATACGTGTCAAATATGAAAAGGGGTTTTCAAGCATTTTTCCCTGTACATCAGAATGTGTCCTGTTTAAATTGTTTTTTTCTGAGAAAAAATAAATGACGATCATACATATTTACCATGATTTACAGAATTTTTTTTTAAATTTAGTGTAACAATGGTTTATATACCAAAAAATCTTATTTTCATTTTTAAATCAAAGAATATTTAGAACCAGAATCATTATATGACATTAAAAGACTATTAATTCATATAATGATTTTAAAGATCCTCATGCAGCCCTAAAAAAAAAAAATGTAAAGTTAATTTTATATTTTCCAATCTTTGCTACTATCCTTCAAACCACTAGGCTTTACTCATTTATCAGCAATAATAATTTAAAATATAATACAATTTAGTATGATCACTTTTTTATGTTTTATATTACAGCGATAAGTATGTTGTTTTATTTTTTACATAAACATTGGAACATTATTTCACCCTTACTTTAATGTTTCTAGTAACTTTTGTAAAAATAAAATGTCAAAGTAGACACTTTACTTGCATATACTTTGCTTCCTGGGCATATAAAATTGCTTATGTAAATTTAATTTGATGTGGAAACCAAAATGGCACGTATTCATTGATTGTCAGCAGATTTTGGAAAACTGAGCACTTCTGTTATTCAGCCAAATGAGCACAATTTCTAGAATGAAACAACTAACAAAACAACAAGCACTTGAAACCAGACTGAGAAGATGCTGTGTTTTCCTGCCATGCTTCAGATTTGTTGACTCTGCTTCACTGAACCTGCAATTCTCTGTGCAAGTACAAAATGAGTGTATAAAAGAGCACAAGAACAAATGTCTCCTTATGACAAACAACTTTCACATTTAAAGTCACTCTGGATAAAAGTGTTTGCTGAATTAAAAATGTAAGTAAGTTACATAAAGCTGCAAGATATTCAAAATGACTCTTAAACGGGTCACATGATGCGATGTAAGTGTCTTCCTTTCTCTTGGAGTGTTACAAGCTCTTGGTGCATAAAGACGATATGTTAAGTTGCAAAGACTAAAGTCTCAAATAAAAAGTGATATTCTTTATAAAAGTTAAGACTTTTCCTCGCCCTCCTTAAACGGCTCGTTCTAACACTCCCCCACATGTCTACATAACGATGCGGGAAGATTTGCATAACGCCGCCCAATTATTCACGCAAAGAAAGAAGGCGTAACTTTATTCCTCGGCGTAGTATTGTTTCGCCGCCGCCATTTTGTGGATAGCTGGTGTTTCCTTGTGAACACGCGCACTACTATTGTTTGGCCTTCCAAGAGGGACATAATTTTTCTATAAAGTGGGCAGGTCCAACTTTGGGGAAACAGTCTGGCGCTCTGATCTGCTCACTCCTGTAAGTAAGTTTTTTATAGTTACAGATGCCACTTGATGATTCAACGTGAGTTTTGGCAGGAGAGTAGCCTTATTGTCGCATTTGTCATTTCTCCGATCACAGATGTAGATATGGTTTTATGTTTACGTGGCGCAATACGCAACGCAAAGCATAAAAACACAGTAAAAGTCATTATAATCAATAATTATGTCCCCAATGAATTCCTCGTTTATAATGGGTTTTCATGTTTATGTCTCTTCGCTCCGGCCGGGACACCTGAACCAATAGACTGTATGCATGGAACCCAGTATGTGAGTGGCGTAATATTTCCGTCTCACGCTTTAGGTATTCAGCCAATCACAACACACTGGATAACTGGCCAATCAGAGCACACCTCACTTTTTTTTAGAACGATGAGCTTTGTAAAAATGGACGTGTTTCAGAAAGGCGGGCATAGAGGAGACACAATAATGTACATTATATGGAAAATAAAGTGTTTTTTGAACCTTAAACCGCATAAACACATTTCATTACACCAAATCAGGTTTTTTTTAGCAGCATCATATGACCCCTTTAAAGTACAGTGCACCAAAACATGAAAATCCTGTCCTTATTTACTTACCCTCACGTACTCAACAACCTGTACTGACTTTCTTTCCTTCTGCTGAACAAAGATTTTGAACAAACTAGGGAAAAACATGGACCCCATGCGTTTCCTTCTAGGCGCCAGATATCACCTTCTTCATTAATATCTTAATTTATTTTCCACAGAATAAAGAAAGTCATACAGTTTTTGACATGAGGGTGAGTAAATAATGACATGATCTTCATTTCTGGCTATAGTTCACACTTTAAAGCAGTGTAAAAAAACAAATCCTGTCACTGACAACCTGAACTAGGCAAGAAGCTAATGAAGAATGAAAATAAATGCAATGATGATTTCAAAACTTTTTAGGATGCTGTATTTACAGTACAGCTAGCATTAGGGCTGCACGATTATGACAAAAATCT
>JADLZN010002936.1:0-128814 GCA_018155175.1 Sinocyclocheilus anophthalmus
TCATTTGATACTGTCGCTGCAGTGCCCTGCTTCATTTGATACTGCTGCTGCAGTGCCCGCTCCATTTGATACTGCCACTGCAGTGCCCCGCTTAATTTGATACCGCCGCCCCAGTGCCCCGCTTAATTTGATACCGCCGCCCCAGTGCCCCGCTTAATTTGATACCGCCGCCCCAGTGCCCCGCTTAATTTGATACCGCCGCCCCAGTGCCCCGCTTAATTTGATACCGCCGCCCCAGTGCCCCGCTTAATTTGATACCGCCGCCCCAGTGCCCCGCTTAATTTGATACTGACTGCCGACGCAGTGCCCCCCGCTCATTGATACTGCCGACTCAGTGCCCCGCCGCTCATCTATACGCACAGCAGCGCTCTGCTCATTATTCTGCCGCTGCAGTGCCTGCCTTATTTATTACTTCTACCGCCGCCGTGCCTTCCATCCGTCGTTCGAGCCTATTGGCTTATTCCACCTTGGACAGGGCTCTCCCTTCCGGTGCAGCAGAGCCATGGCTCCCTTCGTTTGCGCAGCAAGAGCCCTCCTCTGTCGTTTGAGCCCCCTTTGCTTTTTTCCCCACATCGCACAGGGCTCTCTCCCCTTCCGTGCAGCAGAGCCGCAGCTCCCGTCGGTCAAGTGAAGCCTTCACCATTCTGACGCTTTACACCACAACCGCGTATTCAGCCGCAAGAGGGACTCTCCCTTTTGGTGCAGCAGAGCCGCAGCTCCCTTCAGACGCAGTGAGAGTCCTTCACCCGGCCTTCCATCGTGCTCCTCATTCGGCAACAGGTAGGGCTTGCCATCCGATGCGGAGAGTTGCTGCTCCCGTTCAAGCACTGCATGACCCCTCCCAGTCACCCTGCCGCCTCCTCGCACACCCTACCTTTCTTCATGGCACGCATATTTTGGGGGGCTACTTAGTTTTCTCTCCGGCTGCTGTCTCATGCCATTAGCTTCTTTTGGGGAGTTCTCTGGGTTCGGGCTTTAACCCGAGCTCGGAGCCCTCCCTCTGGACAGCACGCCAAATATGCTACTAATTGCTCAATCACATTATATGTTGGTGCAAACTCGTGAAATGACAAATGGAGTGAAGGAACATTTCGTTTTGACGCGTTATGTTTAGTTTAAACAGCTTGTTCGTGTCTGTGTACAGATATCAGAAGGATCCCAGCGTAAGGAACAAGTGATAGTTTTTACTTTATGGCATCCCGGCTCCTGTCTTTGGCTGTTCAAGGCAGCATTTTTTTGTAAACGAGGCACAGTGTCATGGTTCACAAAGAAACATTTGTTGAAAAATGAAGCGGTACTACATATGACTGCAACTCCATCACAAACCATAAATAAATGATTTAGTAATGCTTTGTCTGGAAATGACGGTTTTTTAAATTATGTTGTCAAAACACTCATGCAATAGCAATGGGGGCATTGATATTGTTTCCTATGCAATGAAGTTAACCATTCATAACAGTGGTGATTACTGACAAGCCTTAAAGGACCCGCCCCTTAAAACAAATCGTTTTAGAGAAAGCGTCAGAATTGTAATCATTTTTCAACATTTATTTATTTGTTTTTTTTGTGCAAAAAAACTTTAACAGTATAAGTAAACCTCAAGGAACTTATTCAAATATTTAAAAAACCCATGTCATGACCCCTTTAACACACCGATCTGAAAAATCCAGACAAATGTGTTTATTGGGCTATAACCATACAGTGTGAATTAGCCTTAAAAGGATGTCTTAAGTCTGTGGGCATCTGTGGGAATGTCAGCATCTTTCCTATTTTCTCAGGGTAATGGACGGTATAACAGAAGCGTGCATGAAGGGCGGGATTGAGGCCTGCTACTCTTCTGTCTCCTGTGCTTGTGCCCTATTGGGTGCATTAGATGAGCTCAGCCAGGGGCGTGGCCTGCAGCAAGATCAGTCCCGCATGCTGCTGCGGCGATTGGATGAGCTAAAGGAAGGGGTGGAGTCTATGCGCGAGTCTGTGGAACTCAACGAAGCTGACTTCCGCTGGCAACGGCGTGTGCTTTCTTCTGAGAACGCCGCCTGGGAGAGCAGCATCACTGAACGCAGCCCTGACATCAGCATCAGCGTCACCACAGACACAGGCCAGACCACACTGGAGGGGGACGTGGGTCAGACCACTCTGGAAGGGGAAATGGGCCAGACCACTCCAGAGGACTGCGGGGAGGAACCACGCCTATCTTCACCTTCTACCTGTGGAGCCGCGGCGAGAGCTCGCACGGATCTACCAGAATGTGTTCGAGACGGCGGCGTCCCAGAAGCCCCGTCCAGTACGGCCCCTCCTGATGTAGTGCAGCGCAGCCACGGCCTGGCCTACCCTGACATCACCAACTTCCTGTCTGTGGAGTCTCGGACACGCTCACACGGCTCACGCTACAGCGAAAGCAACTTCAGTGCGGACGAGCAGGAGCTGTCGCGAACAGAGTTCGATTCGTGCGACCAGTACTCCATGGCTGCAGAAAAGGACTCTGGACGCTCCGATGTGTCCGATGTGGGCTCTGATAACTGCTCTCTCGCTGACGAGGAGCAGACGCCACGGGACTGTCCCGGGCACCGTACGCTACGGACGGCTGCTCTGTCCCTAAAACTGCTGAAGAACCAGGAAGCGGACCAGCAGAGCGCCCGGCTCTTTGTGCAGTCTCTAGCTGCACTGCTGCCACGGCTGCTGGGACTGCACAGCACCACGGATATAGACGTGTCCCTGCAAAGGTTTTCATCCACCTTCTGTTCGGGACTGCAAGCAGGTAACAGGACGAGTGTTGTAGACAAGAATGAACTGGCAGTCTGCTTTAGGAATATGCTGGTATCAAATTTTCATGTTGCGATTAATTGCTAATGCTTTTATCACGAGGCTGTCCAAAAAATGACTGAAAAACTAAATTCTAATTTTCTACTTAAATATTATCAAAATTCAAATTTAAAAGGCATAATTTCAATTAGGGGGAAAAAAGCTTTTGGCTTCTCTCCTGAGGGTAAGAGGGTGCATCGAGCAAAATATTATGCACTTTTCTTCAAAGCGTAATAAAATAACACGACTATCTTTGGAAAAAAAGTGCATAATGTTTATAAACCATATATAATTAATAAAGTTGCTTAAACAATTAGAAAAAAAACAGCACCTTGCATGTATGTATAGTTTAATACAAAGGACCGAAAACCAATCACAAAGAGTAGGCTACTTTCTTCATTTAAAAACATGAGATACAGTGGGATGGGGAAAAACCGCCATAACGTCTTTAGACATGTTTTTTAAAAGTTGAACTTGCATTAATTTTACATGGCTTTCTAAACATGCCGCTCTCTGCGAGACGCGAGTGCAACGCTGATAGATGTCCCTCTAGAAAATGTGATAAATATGCATTCTGTGTGAATGGCTTGGTTTCAGTTTTGACGTAAACAACATCTTCTCCACACTGATGCTCTCATTTTCCGCAATATATTGAATGAACAGCGTAGCAGCGCCGCATCTATTGGGTTCAACTGGATAGGCTAACAAAATCATTCAAATGCAATCAATGACACATACATCATCATCGTCATCGCATCTTATGCGCCACTTATAAGGCTGCCTGACGGCTGATGCAGACCTTAAATTCGAATGCAACGTTTTTGCTCACATGTGCTCAGGGTGTGCTTGCAGTTAGATCATGTCAGCGTTGTGGCTCATACTTGAAGCAAAATTTTGCCTGAATGGCGATTAGATTCACTGTTTTGGATCGCTGCATTTAAACTGAGAATGCTCGTACAGAATGCCTTCGGTGTATGATAGAGTACAGTGTTTCCCCTAGGTTTACGGCTTTGTTTGTTTGTTTTTTTTCCGGTTTAATTTTTATGGATTCCATTTTAATGATTCCATTTTATTAATGAAAAAGCATGTTTAATTAATTAAAATCATGAAACTTATTCAATTTAACATCAATTTATTAAAAGTTAACAAAAATTACATGTTTAGGGCCCAATGAAATGTTTTATTTTTTCCAACCTTATGTTTTATTGTTACCAAATTCTGTGTTTTAATATGTCTAATTATTTGAAAGCATAAAAACATGTTTCATTTATTCTTACAATAGCCTAATGATTTTTTTCCTCAGAAATTCTGTGTTGTGTATTTACATTTTTTAAGGCATAAAACATTAATTTAATTTATAATGAAAATTAAACCATTTTATTTTTTGGCAAATAAGGGGATTTATATTACATTAAAACATTGAATAAATATTGTATGATTATTCCTTAAAAATTAGGTTTTAATAATTTTAGTAGTAGCAGCCTGTTACGTACATTCTACTTAACAATAGTAATATATTTCTGCCAATGCCCTCATGTTAAACCGAACTTTTATTTTGACGGGTTCCCGTGAACACCTTTACATTCCTGTGTTTATATGATATGAGGATAGTTTTACTCAAATGAAACGGTCAAATGCTCATGAAGTGACTCTCAGAGCAGTTCTGGAGATGTTGTTCATGTGTTTATGTCCTCATTAGTGAGACGGCAGACGCTAATATCACCACAAGCATCACGCATGCTTCAGAACGAGTAGTAAACAAAACCGCGCTTCTGTGCCATTCATTAACACATAGACACACAGAATTAATATTTAAATAGTCGTTTTTCAGCTTAATATTTACTGATATTAGTGGGAGTGGGAGTGCGCGCACATCGGGGCGGAACTCCGCTGTGCGCCATACAGAGAGCGCGACCATGTAACGTAGAGACAAAAATGACATGCCATCGTGTAAATAAGATAAATAACAAGGCTATTTAGTTTGTTTAATAAAAGAACAACGTATAGACCTGTTCCTTAGGAAAGGTAACTTTTAAATGACTTCTGTTGTGATCTGGCGCTATAGAGAAAATATAATTAAATTTAACTTGACCTTCAAGGGGGGCGGGGGTGTCTTATTGACATGGTCCGTAGTGTTGGGTCATTCTTGAACGAATCTTTAATGTGACTCGGAAGAACAAGTCGTCTCGGGGAGTGATTCATTCATTCACGCATGTGCAACATCCTATAGGTTCTGTACTGGAATTATCAAGTAGTTCACCTGGTTTATCTCGAGTCTTCGGGTTTTTCGAGTCGTTCGTTCATCACTTGACAGCCCCATAAGCTTTATCCAATGCAGTCTGAGCCGGAAAGAGATTGATTAGTTCATCTCTCAAGTCTTCAGGTTTTTCGAGTCGTTCGTACATCACGTGACAGACCCATAAGCCCCACACGAAGAACTTGTCAGAATAAAGGTGAGGTGAGTTAATCATAGACTGAAGACTCAGGTAAACAATGAATTAAGGTTTTCTGTTTCTTATAGCAGTTTTGTATTGTTTATAGTGTTAGCACATTTTGCGTAAGTAAGTAGACGTATTAGGGAATAACACGTACACATTTAATTAGATTTTTGATTGAAATAAACTTGAAGACTTGAATAAAGATTTGTTAATTTTGCTGAACAAGACTCAAAGGTCCGAGTCGGTAAAAAAATGATCCGAACTTCCCATCACTACCTGCATCCCCCCTCAATATAATGGCAGGGGAAACACTGGAGTAAACAGTAATAGCACGTGCAGCAGCGGCAGCCTCCCCCGGGTCCTAATGCCCATTCGGTATGGAGTTTTAATTGGCCTACTTCTAATAAAATGAAAGTAAAAAACACAAATAATATTTAGAATGTGTTTCTGATTAAATAAAGCAGTAATTGATGTCATAAAATCATGAATATGTTTTAATGCAAAGGTCAGAAGCTATAGCTTACATGAAATCCCAACCTGACACTTTTAAATGAATAATTTTATATATTACTGATTTTATCTGCAATGTGGTAATATGTAATATTGTTTAAACAATTATGAGCTCTAAAAGATGTTCAACTTTGTATACCTCCTTTGCTTAGACCATCTTAAATGTACTGTCATTATAAAATAACTTTATTGTTGTTTATTTAATTCTAACAAATAAGTTCTAGTTAAAAACTAAGCAAAATGAAAAATAATTTGCTTATAATTTCCAGACTTGGTGTTGTTTCCAAACAAAAAAATATATATCGGCATCGGCTATCGGCCAAAATGATTTGAAAAATATCGGATATCAGCAAAAATCCATTATAGTGTCATAATACAGTATAACAGGTTTAATAACTTTTTTTCTTATAACAAAAAAAAAAACTGAACATTTAAATACAATAAAGAAATACACAAAAAATGTCTCAAGGTTTGAATTTAAAACAAATAATCCATTTAACATTTTACCACAACAGATTAAAGTAGTGATAATCACACGATACCAAAATCGAGTAGTTGGTTACGATACCACTAAAATTACACAATATCGCTACAAGTCCGATACAACGGGGAAAAATGCAATAATGCCTTAAACATTAACGCCTTTATTTAACATTACAAAAACACAACATTAGTGGCACTTGGCCTTGAAATAATACACCCACACCTAGGGATATGCCGGTATCAAATTTTCATGTTGCGATTAATTGCTAATGCTTTTATCACGGTATATCACGATATTGCCACTTTAGTTTCAAAAGTGTCGACTATAAACATATACGGTTTAATAACTTTTTTTATATAACAAATAACTGACCGTTTAAAGACAGTAAACAAATACAATAAAGAAAAATTAGTAAACATTTTTAAACAGATTAAAGTGCAAAAGAATTATGAAGACTAATAAGTAACACTTTACAATGAGATCTCATTAGTTAACCTTAGTTAATGCATTAACGTTCACAATGAGCTACACATTTTCTACAGAAGTTATTCAACTTAATTGAATAACTTAATTGTTATTCAAAAAAATGCATGTCTTAGTTCATGTTACCTCATTAAATAACAGTTGCAACTTTTAATTTTAAAAACAGGTTTTTAAATAGTAAAGCCCTAATGTAAAGTGTGACTGAACAACAAAGAATCAAAACACTTTCAAACAATACGGTATGTTGTATACTAAGACTGAACTGATAGTCTCTCTGTCCAGGTTGTCCCGTCTGGGACTGCCTGAACTGTCCTTCAGTGCTGGGTAGATTACTTACAAATTGTAATCTGTTACTGATTCCAGATTACATGACAAAATTTTGTTAGTTATGTAATCCATTACATTACACATTTTAGGTAATATAACCAGGCTACTTTTGGATTACATTTAGATTACTTTTGACCTATCTAATTTTTCATATGGATTTAAATAGGATAATCTGTACCATATATCATATTACGTCATGGTTTTTCCAAACTGGGTTTGTACTGACTTCAACCAATCACCCTGCAGCCTAAGACTGGTTGCCAACTGAAGCTAAGCAAGGTTGATCCTGGTCAGTACCTGTATGGGAGACCTCCTGGGAAAACTAGTTGCTGCTGGGAGAGGTGTTAGTGAAGCCAGCAGGGGGTGCTCACCCTGTGGGCTGCATGGAGCCTAACGCCTTAGTATAGTGATGGGGACATTATACTGTAAAAAGAACCGTCCTTCGGATGAGATGTTCAACTGAGGTCCTGACTCTCTGTGGTCATTAAAAATCCCATGGCACTTCTCATAAAAAAGTAGGGGTGTAACTGGCCAAATTCACTCCACTGGCCCTTATCAAATATGGCCTCCTAATAATTCCCCATCCACTGGATTTGCTCTGTCTCTCTCCTCTCTCGCTCCTCCTCTTCTCTCCTCTCTCGACTCTCTCTCTCTCCTCTCCCTTCTCTCTCATCCCTCTCTCTGCTCTCTCTCACTCGCCTCACGATGCCCGTCGCATCGTCCAGAGTGGTTGCATAGAAATCCCCAATATGATTGTAAGCGCTTTGGGTGTACAGTAGTACATAGTAAAGCACTATATAAATGCCTCATGCTTCATCTGCATTCTTCTTAGTTTATGAAATCTAATAATAAATAATTATAATAATGTGAAATTAAACAAAATGCAAAGGACTACAAATAAAACACTTACTGAAAAAATTACATACTTTATTTGTTTACCGCATTTCATGTGGCCATAACCAAGTCATAGAACATTAACAGGCAAATGTGATCTTCATTATTAATGTTTATAAATTCCCAGGTAATTCCAATAAAAAGGTGATAATGAGGAGCAGATGACAAAAAAATGTGATTTTACATTTTCATGTTTTGAAAGACAAACACCTTCCAAAGTCAATACATGGTAAATAACAAATATTCAAAATTCAAATAAAAATTAATGTTCATCAGTAGCTGATGCAGTGTTGAAACACTTCTTATACCTGAAAAGATTTTTATAATTCCAGTGGTCAAATGCTGTGTAGCACCTGACTAATGACTGATCTCTGTGTGAATGTCCACAAAACTGGAAGACTTTCTGAGTGTATAAAGCGGTAGGCTATTTTAGAAAGGAAAATTAAAAAGAAGAATTAGGGAGAATCAATAAATAATAAATATGCTGTTTGTAAATATGTAATCCATGTAACCCTAAAGTATTTTAAAATGTAATATACTCTAATTATAAGTACTTTATTTTTGGAATCTGATTACATAATCTAGATTACATGTAATCCGTTACTACCCGGCTCTGCCTGCAGAGTTTAGCTCTAGTCCCAGTTAAACACACCTGGTCCAGCTAGTCAAGATCTTCAGGCTGACTAGAAACTTTAAGGAAGGTGTGTTGGGGCAAGTTGGAGCTAATCTCTGCAAAACATTGTCCCTCCAAGAGCGGGTTTGGACACCCCTGTTATACAGTAGGCTAAAAAAGAATTTAATTACAGAAAATGAGACATGCACACATTTGTTGAAACCTTTTTTTTTTTTTATGACTTTCACTGTAAAAAAAAAAAAAAAAAAACACAGGGATTATCTGTAGGTTATCAGGCATTTCACTAAACTCAAAATGGCCAAAATGCAGTTTACTTTTGTCCTCATGGTCATTTAATAATGCGAAGGGGGCAACTGTTTAGTCAATTCCCCCTTAATTCACCCCAAAACTAAAAATTCTGTCATCTACATTTGCGCATATACAGTACATAGAGCACATTGGGTGAATGGAGCTCCATTGTGCATGCTTGACCTGCGAAAATCAGTGAGGTTTCTTATCATGCGTCAAGCATGCGCGGTTGAGCTTCCATTTACCATATTTGATTTACTCAATGCATGTGTCCGTTCTTCAATGTTTAAATGTGAATAAAAACCTAAACTAAATCTGTTCATCATATCAAGCAATCATGTCTCTTAAACTTGAATTGAGCTAAATAATGACACTATTGTCTAGTTAGAGCCTGCTTTATAGTTGTTCCTTAATCAATGAGCTTTTTACAACATATCTTTATTTTGTTCGAAGATAAATGAAAGATATCAATTTGGAACTACTAATGTTTCATAGTCATATACTGACTATTAAACAAGTTAACATACTAAGTTGTTCACATACACTAAATACAGAAACTAAATACTGATATTGTTATTATACATAGTCTTATTGGCATAAGACCAAACTTTCAAATATTAGAGACACTTTAAGTTTATTGTTAAGATGTTTGTATGTGTGCAGTTGAAGGTAATGTGATGTTATTGTATGGTCTTGTAGGTGGGGTTCATTCTCCAGGTTTCGAGGGCAGTGAAAACCTGAGTTGTCAGGCTCTGATGAATGCAGATGGATTGTACCTGGTTTCCTATTATGCTCTACTGCTCAACCTCAAACTATGCTGCTGTGACTATTACCGCAGGAAACCTACATGTGCTCTGGTGTCTTTGGTATTCCTGCAATATTTTACCATAAATTCTACCATTATTTTACCAGCCCACACAATCTGATGGTGATGCTGAATGAGCTGTGTCTGTGTGTGCAGAAAGAGTTTGTGCGTCAGATCCAGAGCAGTGGCGTTCTGGTGGTTCTGTCTCAGGCCTGGATCGAGGAGCTCTACAACCAGGTGTTAGAGAGAAACCTGCTGGGAGAGGCGGGATACTGGGGCTCAGCTGAGGAGCAGTCCTTACCTCTCATCACCATGCTCACCGGTAATACTTATTTGTGTCAGATGAGCAATTAATGGTATAAATCCATTGTGTGAAGGAATAAATGTAAAAAACATGTCTTATTGTCTTCTTTGAGATTTATACATTCAGATGATATTTTTTTTAGAAGCAATGTCTATCATTTTGAAAATGTTCAAAAGCGAATCTAGGTATATCGACCAATTATTTAAAAAATACACATACAGCCTGATACCACATTAAAATATATGATTCAAAGCTTAATTTAAACCTGTACGTAAACCAAAAGTCTGTTTGTTTAAGAAACATTTAATATTATGCACTATTTCTGAGCCACTAATCAAATGAACACATTTGTGAAATTGGATAAAAGTATAATTGACATACGATAAAAATATAAAAAATAATATCAGTTTGGCTAACATTTGGCAATGTCACATGCTAAAGCCTTTAAATATCGATAATTTATGATTGTTTGCTAAGTTCTTAGTAAATCACCCTCAATATACTCAAAATGCACAAAAATATAAAATGTCTGATTTCTAAAGCAAATTAGTTTTCATGTATTTGGGATACTGGTGAATCAAAGGCTTAAAAAGGGGTATAGTGGCTAAAGTGTGGGGTTAGTTAATGTTAATGCAGGCATCCCCATATCTGAGCAGGGTTCCCACGCTTCTTGAAAGCACTTGAATTTCAGACATATGGATTCAAACATAGGTCCTTGAAAGTGCTTGAAACAGCATAGGTCCTTGAAAGTCTTGAATTAAATTAGAAATAAATTTTGTTTATGCAGAGATTAAAGTTTTCCGTCGCTACGACGGATTTCCGTCAATTGGGAAAAAAAATGAGGGGAAAAGAAACATGTAGCGCATTGTTGTTGTTCTGCCGGCACACCAAAAATCATTCCCGGCCACGGCTGCAGCTTCTCAGTGACAACATAGGGATGCCGCTCGCATCATTCACAGTCGGGTTATTAGCAGAGAACACAGAGCAGGACTTGAATTTTGGCGCGGGATTGCGGCTATTAATAACAATTCTACTCATTCCCGCAGGTTCCGCGCTTATAACGCGATGACAGAACGTATCATTTGCACGCGCTTTTGAGTCTTGAGAACTCACTCGCGCGCTCATTTTCTATGCGCCCCCCCAGATCGCGATAAGGAGAGTGGCCGCTTTTAATAATTAAGCGAGTTTGCCAATATGATATTGATTCAATACAACAGTTCAGTAAGTACTGCCTGATTTTGCTCTATTTTTTTAACGGAAATAGTTCCAAATATGGTAACAGCTCAGCTACTTCGCATCTCTATAAGCAAACACAGCTGAGTTTCATTCATTCAATGAAAGTGCGTTTTTGAACGAATCTAGTGAATCAGTGATTCATAATTACCCATTCATAAAGACAGTCATTTGCTTCATTCCTGAATGAATCAGCCGTTCGAACGAATCATTTGAATGAATGATTCAGTGATAAAATCATTGACTTGCCGCCACCTACTGGCAGTTTAAGTTTAATTTTTTTAAGTATTATTTCAGTTATTTAAATCATTTAATATTTCTGTATTCAAATTTTTATTTAAAACGTTAATCTCCACATGAATTTATGAATTTTATTGCACTCATGCCACCTCTGAGCCTCATTAAATGTCTGAAAATGTACCTACAAGCCACTTTTGTGTTCTTCTGTGCCACAAATAAATTTTTTATTAATACTTATTTCATATGATTTGTAACCTATTTGTCTTATTCTACTACTTGTTATATTGTTTTAAATAGAAATTTTAAAAAGCTTATAAACATAAATTTTTGAATTTGACAGGTGAAAATGATGCCATTACAAAGGTAATAAGAAAATACCCCTGTAAGTCACTTTGAGTCAAATGTCACCTCATATTAGGTGCAAATAATTTTTTATTATTGATTTTTTTATTATTTTAAATTAGGAGGACAAGCGCTCCTAATTACAAGAAGAAATAACTGCTCTTAAACTGGGTGTGTGACTGGTATGGCTGTGGAATGGGGTTTGGCTGGGGTTTTTTTTTTTTTGCTTTAACCCCTGTGTTTAATGGTGCTATTCAAATGGTCCTATATGTCTGCACTAATGATTGGGGGTGGAGATGGGATAGCGCGAAAAAAAACTTAGCGTGTGTTGTTGATGCGCAGCCTAGACCTTTGGGGACAATTTTCTTAAGCCTGCTCCCGCTGAATTTCTGACCATTACCGCCCACTCCCGCTCCCGCTCCCGCAAACATTCTAATATTGTATATTATTTTCTCACATCAGGGAGCCGCTATCAATATGCAGGGTATTGAAATCGCATTTGAATGAGCGCTCGCTGTTCACTTTCGTTTCAAGATCCTGCATGTGCGCACTTCCGTTTACGGGAGTCACATCTTACAGTGCTGCATAATTATTAGGCATAGTTGAATATTCTGATCAAATGTTTTTCCAAGCACATTTCACAATTCCAAACCATCAAGCTTAATAACTACTATTATTTTATATTTAGTCATTGAGATTGTATTATTGTACATGAATCGTAATAAAAAACTCATTAAGATGTGCAGAATTATTAGGTAAGTTTTCTTTTATGGATGATTTGAGCCAAAAAAGAGATTTAACTCAGACTGAGAAGTCAAAAATGATTAAATCCCCATGAGAAATATTAAAAAATAATGCAATACAGAAATTGCAAAGTTAAGGCATGATCATTGGACAGTGAAATGCTCAGTGGGTCAGCGGGGTCAGAAAAAAAGGTGGAGAAGAAAAGAGCATGTTAAATGCAAAAGAATTAAGAATGAATGTGATTAATTAAGTGTGAAACCATCAGGAACCTCTTTTAGTCTCCAGTGCCACTATTTTCCAGAACTGCAACCTTGAGTCTCCAGAATTACAAGGTGTCAGGTTCTCAGAGACTTTGCTTGGGTAAAAACTTAATAAGAATAACATTCTGAAGTGTTGTGAAATACATGACGACTATTTTTATAGGCTTTATGGACAGATAAGTTGAGAGTGACTCTTGAAGGACCAGCAGCACATCCTCTTGTACCACTGTTAGAATAATTTCTAGTTTTAGGAGCTCATTTTTGTCAGTTTCTGCAAGACAAACTTTTCAGGATAGGAGATGGACTAAAAATTAACTCCCAAAACTTACTGCAACATGGAGCTAAAGAGAAAATGTAGAACTTGAAAAATTGGAAAAACAGCTTAGTGAAAAGCGTTTACAGTTTAAAAGCAAATAGAAAGTCCTATTTTTTTTATTTATTTTCTTTATATTTTTTTTGCGGATTTGCACATGTACAAGGTTTAAAATGCTCATGAAATATTTTCAAAAAATACTGACGTTTTGAGCAGCTGCATGTTTGAGCTGCATTCCTAGGTCAAAGATGAAAAAATGGGATTTACAATAAAAAGTAATTTACAAAATTAGTTTGAGTTTATTTATTAATGAGTAACGTATCTTTTGAGTGAATGTGTAAATTTTTTATGTTAACAGGTTTTACCATGTTATTACAACATTTAACCACTTTTTATTAATTTAAAAATTTTGAAATTCTTTCAAATTTAAATCTTGTACAAGAACTACAGCAAAAATCAGTTTGATGCATATTTTATCAATATTTTAGAAATTGAATTTTATTTATCACCACTGATTTCAGTGGATTTCATTAAATTCCTTTGAACACAACTGCTCAAAACGGTCTAAATTTATGAAACCTACACATTCAAAACATTATTACTCTGAAATGTTTAATGTAAATGTTAAGTGTAAGTGAAATGTTAAGTACTGTAAGGTCTTTCATGACACTACATATCCTGGGGTGTGAATTTGATAGGTGCTTGATATAAAATAAATGGTGCTTTAAAAAGTCCTTGAAAGTCCTTGAATCTGGTGTTCATGAAAGAGTGGGAACCCTGTCTGAGAGAGAGAGACAGCCTTGTTTTCGACTCAGCTCTCTGCTGATTTAATTGCTATGCTGATCACATATAGCTTGAAATTAGCAAACACAAAGTCACTTATTGTATTTCAAAAATACTGATTCTTAGCCATGTTGATTGTGCACACATTAACAAGTTCTTTCAACTGTAGACCTCAAAGCGACAATTACAGTCACTCAGGGTATTGATTCTCCAAGAATTGTATATATTTAAGTTTATAACTTCAATAACCTGAAGTTGCTCCAGGGCCACTGACCTTGCAAGAAGAGTTCCTTTGGATAAATATGTAGACTAAATGATCATTTACAAATAAGAAATGTGTATTTGTTCCTTTCCTATCCTTTGCTCTATCAGATATCGATGGACTGGGCAGCAGTGCTATTGGTGGTCAGCTGATCAGAAAGGCCTCGACACAGTCACCCTTCACCTGCGACAAGAACGGCAGTGACAGCTTGGTGGCAGGTACAGTGCAAAAAACACTGCTTGTACACACACATTCACAAAGAGGTTATGGAGGTTTCTTTGTCAGCTTTCAGTTCTTTGCAGCATGTTTAGATAGGAATGGTCTCATTTTCTTGGCATTGTAGAAGGCAAGTCTGTCTGACGAGGTAACATTTGCAATGTGGTCCATGAAGTTTATGTGGTTCTCGGCTGACGTGGATAGCATTATCTGTAATCAGCCTAAATGAACAGTTGCATTAATTACTGAAGTGGCCGACAAGAAGACAACAAGTTGGAAGTGGTATTCTTTCATATAGACAGAGACCAGGCAAGCTGAAAAACATGCAGACACTGTGGGATCCTCTTTCTGGAATATCAATAAGAGCTGCAATATTGTCTGGGCAGCAGTGGTAGGAAAATCCATTTGTGTATTGCAAAAAGAAGAGGGGGCCAAGCACCGAACCCTGAGGTACTCTGGTGTTTAGCTGATGTGACATTTAATAAATCCAGTAGAAAGAGTATGCATAATCTTCAGTGACAGATAGCAACATAGTCTCTGTTGAATATCTGTACTTGTAGCTTGATTGATTTCTATCTAGCATGTTGTTTTCAGACCATGAAGGGGACCAGAGGGAAATGTCTTGAAAAGTTTGTGAGAATCTGAATTTTTGGGGAACTTGTCAAATCACAAACATTTACAACAGAGGGTCAAGCTGTCACTGTCTCATCATGGCCTCATTCCTCACAGGTGTGGTATTTGCCCGCTATATCCTGACCGGCTGCTGGAAAAACTTGATCGACACGCTGTCCACGCCACTCACAGGGCGCATGGCGGGAAGCTCTAGGGGTCTCGCCTTTATTCTTGGAGCAGAGGGAATTAAAGAGCAGACTCAGAGGGAGAGAGACACCATCTGTCTCAGCCTGGATGGTCTACGTAAGGCTGCGGCACTCAGCTGTGCTCTGGGTAACAACGTATCTCATTCATTTCAGCCTGTTCATTTTCATTTCAGCTCACTTATACTGTTCCCTCACACATTAATCCTTTGCATACGGTCCATCAGAGTGGAAGATGGGACACTAATGGAAATGGTATGTCTACTGGGCTTTAATTCTCTGTGTTAGGTGTGGCGGCAAACTGTGCCTCAGCACTTGCCCAGATGGCAGCAGCATCATGTGTTCAGGAGGAGAAGGAGGAGAAGGAATTGGGGGAGACTGGAGATGCCATTGCTCAAGGTATTCACACACATTTCACATTATCATTGTGTGACATATTTCACTTTGCGTCATTGTATTCATTCACTGTGTAGGGATGCACCGATATCATATGGTACTGGGTTCATTGCTGTGCTCTTACAGATACCATGCAGCATATCTTACATACTGTAAATGTTGGCATAAATTGGCAGCAGAACAATATTCAGAGTACATGAGGGCACACAAAGCATATATAGGAAAGGAACACACAAATTTGTATTACTTCCTTACAAGTTCTCATAACATCTTTAGTGCTATAATGAGAATATCTCAGGCCCAACATATTGTTTACTTTAACAAAGGATTGAATGGCATATTTTGATATATGGTTTCTTGGGGATCAACTATTTGCATTTGTTATTGATTAGATGAATAGGGGAGTTAACCAGTTTTAAAACAGTTAAGTAAAATGTATAACTTGCTATCCTTAGATCATCCGTTTAAACCCTACTGTACTTATATTTACTCGCCTGATGTGAACCTGCAAGTGTCTGTGTTGTAGTTAAGCAGCGTGTTGGACAGAAACTCGAACAGATGGGCCGCTGTCAGGGCGTGAGGCTGCACACAGCCCATGGCTCTGCATGGATGCCACTACTCAACCTTGGGCTGGAATGTGGCAGCCAAGCGCATCGAATGCTCGGCCTCATGTCTTTAGGACATACACGCACGTTTCATTAATAATATACCGGTTATGCTCTTGTGGGATAACCATCGATTTATCATACTGTGCTCAAATTGCTTTACGACAGTAAATTTTTGCATTATGGAGTACTTTCATGGTTACTCATTAATTGTTTGCAAGCAATCACAAATTTCAAGATTGCTGAAATTTGACTCTAAATATACACATTTTCTATTCAAATCCAGTAGTGTATTAAATTTTTCTCATTAATGATGTATTTTGCTGTTGGTTGGGTTTTGCTTTTAATTAAATGGCATATCAAAAAGTAGAGCCCGACCGATATGGGTTTCTGGGGGCCGATACCGATACAGTTATTAGAGTGTAAAAAACGCCGACATCGATATATCGGCTGATATTCTTTGTGTATATTATAGTACAGTACCAGTCAAAAATTTGGACACTTTCCCATCTTCTGTGTTCCAACTTATTGACTTGTTATACTATAGAACTGCATAACCAGATATATATCAATAAACAATTTTTTTAATTCACCACACCTCAAATGTGTTGTTCACACCCTTTATAAAGGACCGGGGGACCAAGATATGTATGGTAGGCAGAGCATTTTAACAATCTTTAACAATAAAATTTCATCTCGATGATCGATATCGGAGGGCTTGGTCCCTCATTCGAAAGGTGGCCCGGACGTACTCTTCGTTCCCGGACGTCTCGATCTGAGGGTCCGATCGGAAGGGGTGCCTCCGCCGAATCTTGGTGAGGCCGCCGGCCGTTACATGAGATATGGCCTCTTAAATGTCTATCAATGGTATTCCATACACTCTAAGCCTTCTCAACGCGTTTCCATCTAGGCCGCCAATATCAACACGGGAGCGTCGCTTTCTGCTGGACAACTACGTGAATTACACCAATAAATCCATTTCAAGTGCATTGTATACTGTGTTATTATATTCTGGTAAAAATCCTCATACTGGCCGGCATATCTCCCTATTACAATAGATTCGGCGACAGGCCTATAGCGGCCCTTGTAGTATCGCAAAACACTATATATCCTCACTCGGGCTCTAATAAAAAGACTACATGTGACTTCACTTTTAATTTCAATACATTTACTTTAAATCATTTCGACTGGGTACTTTGTGTGACTTGGTACTAACTCCACGCAAAAATGGTCATCATTTGCACTCTTATTTTGTAAATAATACTACTAGTGCAAATGATCATTATTATGATATATAATTATGTTGCTTATTATTATTATGCTATGTCAGGCCCTTGTTACATGTTTCTCTTGATGAAGTTGAAATGTGATTGCTATTAGTCCTCTTAAGATATTTAATGTATTGTTGTATTGGCTGACATCTCGGTAAAGAATAGACCAATTTGTTTAGTCCTATCAAGACTAACATTTCCCAACAAATTCCTACACTGAGTTTGTTTTAATATTCCTCAGAGTGACTGAGTATGTCAGTTCACTGGAACACACGCACTTCAGTGACGGCGGCTCCCAGCCTCCCATCGCCATCACACAGGCGCAGCAGGCCGTGGCAGTGGAGCTGGAGCTGGAGTTGAGCAGAGAGGCCAGTCCAGAGCTGGAACTGGGCCTCAGCCATCCAGTTATCCAGCCACTTTCCATCCAGGAACTCTTGAGAGAAAGTAAAAAGGGTAAAGGGTTCGACCTGCGGGGAGGCAGTCTGCTCACAGGCACCAGTGCCGCCAAAGCCGTCTGCATGCTTTCCACACAAGCTGACAGGTACCACGCAAAGATATTTATTTCACTGGCTGGAGCTGCCCACCTTTATTTTTCCATCTGTTTTTAGGGACTGATTTATCATAATGTTGATTAGGAATTTAATTGTAATTCATTGGTTTTATGACTAAAATGTGTTTAGACCGTGTGCAATCAGAATTTGTGGCCACCTAAAAGTAATAAGCATTGATTATTTATCAATAATCAAACAAGAATAACTCAAACGAAGTGGAATATGCAGTTCTGCTGGTGGTTATCTAGTTACGTTTACAAAACTCTAAATATCTTTCAAACCTTTGATTTCTACCTGGAGTTATATTGAAAATGGCCACTAGGGGGACCTGTAAGGTCATAATTTGGTAGGCATTTGTTGTCCATCCAGTGCTCTCTGTTAAGGCAAAATGAATATAACAACTTTAAAAAAAATGTTTATTAAAATGTAGAAGTCGGTGTACATAATATTATTTAGCCTTTATTGCAATGCTACTGTATGTAGGCTTTTTTTAAATGTGATTTCTATCAGTCCTGTTATGAAGGTATTTGTAATGTGTTTTGTATTGGCTGAGCTCTCAGTAAGAAACAGACCAATTTGGTTATCTTAAAATTAAAACATGATCTTTAGAGGCACAGCAAGATCAACACTTACAGAGTTGGAAACTTCCTTTTTATATGTTGTAGCAATTACACAGTGAAGTCTGTAATTAAATAATTTGCACAAAGCCTTTAAAAGAAGAATTAAGAAATATACTGTAGGATGTTCAGTATCTCAGAGGAGAAAACCCTATAGAGATACCATTTGTTTACCTCTTCTCAGTGAACAGTTAATCTTTATGTAAGTGATGGGACTCTGTGCTGAACAATAAAACGGCTACTGACAGATGTTTCTAGCATAGGCACCAATCCCGTGGGTGCTTGAGCTTGGAATGGCTGAGTATCCACTGTAAAACACAAGATATTCTCCATCAACTTTAAATGTTCAAAAAATAGAAAATAGAGATTCGTTAATCTAATCTCACAGTGTGTCCCTGTGCGTCATAATATAATATAAAATAATGCAAAAAGGATCCACACACTGTTGTTCTCCCTTTATTTAGAAAAGTTAAAAGTGGCTACGTTTTTCCTGTGCGTAATAACAAATGCCTCTTTCGAGTGGCTACTTAACAGAGTTTTGTGCGTTCTGTTCATTCTCTTCCCAAAATCAACCAATAATGCAAACGTTGAATCAGACTCGTCATTATGATATTTACCTTCGTTCAATTCATATATCTGTGAATCTGTGATGTTTTCAACATTAAATAAAATAAAGACTATGAACTCTGATGTGAATCTTCAGTTTCAACAGCTCTGATAATTAATTAATTAATAACATGATATTCAGCCAGTGTTAACTTTATTATAAGAAAAAACACATTATTTTAACCTGTCTGTATTGCAAGGCACCCATTACATATTTTTCCTGTGTGTTAATGTCAGTATTAATGACTGCTGACTGTTTGATAACGTCTCAGGTAACGTATATAACCATGGTTCCCTGAGAAGAGAATGAGATCAACTTAGTTTCTTACTGCGTCCTCTAGGGGTTGCTATGGGGGACGCCTTCAGTGTGACCGGTGTCTGAAGCATACATCTAAAAACGACAATAACATTGGCCGGGTGACAGCCTATGATGTCATTACCCTGCGCGATCAAAGTATAAAAGGGTGCCAGGATAACACGTCATCCGCTTCTTCGTCTGAAGCTTGCGTCCGAAGTATGGCAAGGAAACTAGAGGACGCAGTGTTTCGTTCCCTTCTCAGTGAACCATGTTTTCATCACGTAACCTAGACTCTATGGGGCACGGTATACCCACGGCCACCTCTGAGGGGAAGTGCAAGCCATAAAACGGCACGCAAGCACTATAACCAACTCTACCATAGCCCTGGGAGTGCCCTCTAGACGACATTATCCCTCCGGCCAAGGTCCTGACCACATACCATAACAACTTACTGATAAGTGGCTGGCTTCGAAAGCCCAGCCTAGGCAGAGCTTCAAAATTGTTTAGATTTGAGAAAGTGCTCCTTGATGTGGATACGGTCTAAAACCGCAGACCATGTCCTGTCACCCCAGGGGGCTACTGCCCTCTGAATGAGCTCGCCGTCAAAGCCAGTCATCACCGGGCTCAGAAATTATCCACAAGTATACTAGTCGGGTGGAGCCCAAGGCGAGAACCAGCCGTTAACCACTCGGAGGACGGGAACGAGGCTAACAATCGTGCAACCCTTACAACAGGATACTAGAAAGAGGCCAGAATGGTTAGGCGGACACTTACCACAATGTGGATTTTTAGTCTTTGTACATTACCAAGCATGGCTTTAGTAACACCGTTCTTTGTTGAGAGGAGCGGAACCTAGCTTTCCGCTTGAATCACACATTTCTAAGGGAACACAGAGTCCTAACATAAAGTCACTGACCAAGGAGGCGCGGACTGGCCTAACACTGCTGTTGCAAATGGTTTCTCATGAGCAGCGCTCTCGGCTCTCAAAGCTAGTGGCTCTTACAGCACATCCTGTGTCATCTCCTCGCTACCCTCACATAGAGGTGAGCACTTCTCATCTCGACCAGAGGGTTGCTAGATTAGAAGGGTAACCAGCATGGGCCCAATAAGAGAACATTCCTGGCTGAGCTGGACACGGTCTTCATGCCTCTCTATCTCGATAGAGAGCTTGGTCCGTACAACCCGACGCCGTAGAATCTGCAGAAATATGCTACCACATAATCAATTCATACGTAATAGATCTTACCTGGTTCTCAAGCAAAGCCCAAGAAAGGGGTTTCCACAGAAACCACATATCCCTCTTATCCTCAGGGAACGCAGTGTGTATTCCAGCCCCCTCCGCAGAGGGGTGATTATGGTTTCAAGGCCAGGTAATGCCGCTAGTCTTATGGTCATCCGTATGACGTCAGCCTCCAACACCTCACGAGAAGGAGCTCTAGCTCAGAGTACGTGCAGAAGTTTAAGGAACGATTTAAATCTCGGGAGACCCCTCAGGGTGAAAAATTAGTAGCGCACCCTGGCCAGAGGATAGGGAGCATGTCGCGAAGCATGTACTCAGAAGACTACTAGCCCACGAGAAGGACCCGCACGTCCTGAGGTTGCAGCGTTATACTGGAGACCTGATGCTGGGGGCTTCCTCAGAAGGCTGCGTGTCCAAGCCGAAGATGAGGGCTATCACCAGCCTGGAATCAGAACCGATGAGTGAAACCATCACTGTAATCATTCAACAGCAGGAGGTCCTGACTTAGCAGGTGGGTCAAACTTAAAAGTCAGAAAACAGAACAGGTCTGAGTAGCACTCCAGAGAAAGGCTAGCATCAAATATGCAAGAACTAGCAGTAGAGTAGATGAAATGGATCGTACTCACCAACCATGGCTCCCGTCGCATGACTCAGGCTCATGATATAGGCTGGAGGCGAAGTCCGAAGCCTGGACCTTCATGGAATGAAGGATTTAAAGACTGAGCCTCCTTAAACTTCACGAACACCGTCTCGACGGAAGTGCCGAAAAGCTCAGAAGGGGAAACCGGCACATCAAGAAGAAAGCCCTTCTCTTTCGACCCGATATCCACCAGACTCACCCACGGATGTCTCTCCGTAACCACCATGGCTGCCTTTTTTTTGATCTGCCAATGGCAGTGGCGGCCTGTTTAGTGGCACGGAGAGCAAGATCCGTGGTGCGACGAAACTCGGCCGCCTCATCAGGGGATAGACCCTGGCCTTTATCCAGGTCTTCTAGCAGATCAGCCTGATAAGCCTGAAGTATCGCCATGGTGTGCAACGAGGCTGCAGCCTGACCTGCTACCGCGTATGCCCTACCATTCAAGCGAGATGACTCCTGACGGATTTGGATGGGCGGGTGGGGCGCCCTTTAAGAAAGTGTCTCCCCCATAGAGAGATAGAGTCCGCGTCGGTCTTCAACGGGGGGTTATCGATTTTCTATACCATTCTCAGGCATCCCCTCGAATGTGGCATACTAGTAGTTTGAACTGCTGGAAATGCGGGATGACCATGAGAGATCGGGGAAGGAATGCAAGGCTCTTTATTTTGATTGGTTAACTTCAACCAACCGGTATGCAGTAAATGTGTGTATCTGTGCTGAGTAGCATATTACCATCATTGTTGTCATCAACTGCAGACAGAATCCACACTAACACTTCCGATATAACTAAAGAGTCATTCTGAGTGATGGGAAGAGAGAAATTCCCATCAGGTACCTATCCTTAGGAAGTCGCGATGGTTCATCAAGGCCCCGTGCGGGAACCCGCAACGCGCAGCATGCATCTCAGCTCCCGCGAGAGCTAACACTAGGACTGCCACTAACTACTATTTTTATTTTGATTAATCTATCAACTAATTTATCGATTAATTTAAACGATTAATTTCCCACAAAAAAATTTTTTTTACTTAAGAATATTTTATTAAACTATATTTCATTAAACAAAATGTAAAAAAAGTAAAGTGCAACATAAAGTGCAAGAACCAAGTGTCCATCTCACAGTCCAAATCACTGAAATCAAAGTTCAATATTATAGTGTAAGAATGATAACATATCCACGTGTTCTAGTCTACTACTAAATAAATCAAAAAACTATTTAAAGGAGTTTTACTCAAAAAGTAAATTATTACCAGAATTATTTTAAGATAAAAATGTAATGATGGGCGGTATTTCTGAAAAAAAAATTTTTCTTTTCTTTTTTTATAAAATCTATTAATTGGAGATGCTTTTGATTATTGAAATTTAATAGAACCATTCAAATGGAATCCAGAAAATAAATGGAAAACAGAATTTGGTAAAGATAAAACTCAATTAATCAGACATGCTTTTTGATTAATAAAATTTTATTTAACCATTAAAACAGAGTATTGAAAAATGAAAATGGAAAAAAATGAATTTGGAAAAACTGATTTCTAGTAGTGCCCTAGGGTAGATATAATAATTTTTTTATGTGTGGTAAAAAAAAGATGTAAGTGAACCACTAGCGTCTTTAAAATTGACTTTAATAATACATAATCATAGCAATGAGGCAATAATAAGTAGTTTCAAATCACGTATCAAAAGCAAAGAAAAATCATAGGTTTAGCTGAACAATATTTTTAACTACAAAATGTATTTAATAAGACAAGTTTTTACTATGTACTTACGCATTACACAAGTAAGCCTGCGCGGGCTCCACTGCCTGATTATTATTTTTAACACATGACTGTGCGACCTAATACTTATTTAATAAGTGGCGCGAAGTGTCACCATTTCCATTCAATGTCCACTTTAATCTTTAGTATTTGCGGAACAATTTCTTTGAGGATGACAGAAATGCTATAGCCACCGTAATTTAAAGATTATGTGGACATCAAAACGTGTAAACTCTTAGAGTGAGGGTTTGAGCTTTTATTTTTAAACCGGGATATATTCTCCTGTGTTTGCTTAGATTTATAAATGATTGACCTTACAAATCTGATGAAATGGCGCACCAGGGGACTTTCTTCCCAGATGAAGACGTTTATCGTAAACCCGAACTCACAACAACATGCAGAGATGGAGTTTGAAATGCTCCACACATGTAAATGATAACTGTTCCTGTGGAACTACTGTGAATGGAGCCGCTGTGTGACGCATGTACTTAACCTACACGCATGTAAACAATTAAAGCGCATATACCAGGATCCTCAATCTGGCCCCACGGATCACTTTTCCTCGCCCACTCCGCCCCCCAAGCAGAGTTTAGCTCTGACCCTAATCAAACACACCTGAGCAAGGTAATCAGTGTCTTCAGGATCATTAGAAATTCACAGGTAGGTGAGTTTGATCAGGGGTTGAGCTAAACTCTGCAGCGCATTGGACCTCCAGGGCAAGATTTGAGGAACCCTGGCATATACTGTATTAGACCTGCATCGCATATAATTATTTAATTAAATCGTAGCGTTTGTGAATTCACAATTATGCTTAATTATAATGCAAATGCTTATGCTTAATTAATGGGTTTAATATATCATGCAGCCTTGGAAAACGGACTAATAATGTGTTTTATACATTCTTGTCTGTGAAATGTGCCACTTCCGGTATTTTGCTGGTTAGTCGACGCAGGCAAAATGAAGTTGAGGATTTTTAAAAATCTAATAGTCTAATAAAATAGACGAATCGCGACAGCCCTACTAAACACGCTCCGCCCAAACGCTAGATTAACTAGAAACCGCTGCCGTGAATGTGTCGCTATTCCCGCGAGAGGCGAACACACTCATGCAAACGCTACCTACAAACTCGGGTAAATGGTGAAGTACTCACCTCCCCCTCAGTAGTCCCGCGAATGCATCACAATGAGCACAAGCTGCCTCCTCGTGAGACAAGTGTGTTCAATTCATGCTTATCCCTCACAAGAAATGAGCAATGAATGCAGAGCGCATCTAACTCCCTCGAGAGCTGAACGCGCTTGCACTTCACCACACACACACAGCACGCAGGCCGTGTGAAACTGCAGGTATCAGAGCAAAGCCTCTGGTGAGAGAACATGCACTCCTAGTCGTGCTTAGCTTAACACTAACATTTTTTTTTTTTTACATTTTTATTATTATTATGCTTCCATTTACAACAAACAAACAAGGTACATAAACACATCACATAATCTAACAACACGTGAACAGCCTTAGGTTGAGCATAACCAGTGATAAACAAGATCACAATAAACCAATAATAAAGAAGAAAATAAAATTAAATAAATAGAACAAATAAAACAAACCAAAAGGGGCTTTTTACATTAGTTTATACATGCCCCAAAATCAATTTTAGAGCTTTCTTGTTTTTAACCAATTCTAAAGATTTGCACAAAATTTTAACCTCATTCATCCACTGGTTAAAGTTGGGTTTAGATTTAAACCATCTACGTTTATGAATGAAAAACTTTCCAAGACAAAGCAAGAAATTAATAACAAAATCCAACTCTTTGTTTTCCAGACAAATACCAATCCTAATTAACTTCATCGTAAGGGGTGGGAGTTCAACCTCTCTAGACTGTATCCAGTTCTGTACATCTCTCCAAAAAAGTGGCACCAAATCACAACAAAAGAAAACATGCTCTAGATTTTCAATATTCGTTTCACAAAAAACATAATTATTCACATCCAAATTAAATTTGTCTTAAAAATGCATTAGTAGGATAAATCTCATTTAAAATGTTGAAGTTCACCTCCTTAACTTTAGGAGGAAGAGGAAAAGATATATAGCTTTTCCTAATTTTTTTAATTTCCATACATAATTAGCTTTCTGTCCTTTTGCAAAATAAAAAAAAAACGCTTTTCTTTTAACAATGTCCTTTAAGCCCCTAACATTCAGAGAACCAAATACAATTTTGTCCGTAATCATTAACACTAAAATGGAAAAAAGGAAAAAACAAATAACTAGTAAATAAAAACACAAATTAAACCACCCCTTGTGAATTCACACTCAGACTCTATGAACCTTAACTTACAAATAGAGCTCCAGTGTCCCACTGAAAGGTTTCCAACTACCAGTCAATTAGAAACGAAACACTTTACCCGTCGAAATCTATCCTTCGACCTTCAATGAAGCCATATGGACCGCGAAAAAACGCCGGTTTTCCTTTCCTCCTTGCTTGTTCAATTTGAGGCCATAACTTTCGTCTGTCTTCCAAATCTTCACGAGGAAGCATTTCGGCAAATCGAACTCCCTCCGCCTTACAGACCGGTGATTTTTTGCTTCTCCGCCAGATTTCGTCTTTCACTCGCCTTTGAGTGAACAGCACAATGGCATTCCTGCTTTTATTGTCCATCTTTCTTCCCAGCCTGTGGACAATGTCAACAGCCTCATCCATCTTTGCGTCCATCTCAGGTGCAATCTTACCGAGGATTTGTATGACATTTGATCTGAGGTCTTCGTCTTTTTTTTCTTCCATGCCTTTGATACGGAGACACCACCTCATTCTATATCTTTCTTGTTCTCTCACCCTCTCCTTAAGATCACAATTCTCCTTGCGCAGATGTTCATTTTGTATCTCCAAGTCCTTTACTCTTTTCTTGCACTCATTCACCTCTTCCGTGTTGAACTGAATCGCCTTCGTTAAACTTGCAATCATGGCGCTACTTTGTTTCAATTGCTCACTTAAATCCGCCAGCTTCTCATCCACTCTCTTTTCCAGATTTAAGATTGCCTCCAGAATGGTTTCGTTGGAGATTTTATCTTTCTCTCTGTCAGCTGTTGGCTTAACCCTTTTCTCCGCAGGAGTTTTACTTGGCGTTGAAGAAAGGAGCCGTCTCCGCGATTTCTTTTACTTTGCACAGTAACCTCCATTGCATAGTCGTGCATCATTACTTTAGCCTCATCATTCTTTTTGATATTAGGTGACAGATCTATCCCTTTGGGGTCTACTTTTAGCTTGGCAGGTTTAATCAATTTTTGTGGAGACATCTTAACATTAAACAGTCGGAATTACTTCAAGCAAACTTTGGGGACCACTATCACGAGCTTCGAAAAACACAACCGCTCAACCCACCATCTTCGCACCCCCCCGCTTAACACTAACATAAACAAACGGTCAGTAAAGATGAAGAAGAGGATGACGTGTTATCCCGGCGCCCTTTTATACTGGTTGATAATGTATTTGCACTGGCAAGTTTACTAAAAAAAACTAATTAAAATGACATGTTATGAAGGGTGAGCACCAACCGGCAAAAACATAAATCAGCATCTATGGTTTTACACCAAGCAAGTTTTACTTTCTCATTAAATTAATATTCAAATTCATAGTGTGACACAGATGTGAAAAACAAGTCCCTCAATTAGTTGTTCTAATGTGATCTATGCAGCTTGTATTTATAGTGAATTTTAACATGGCTGTGACACGGTTTTGACCAATCAGTATTCAGCACTAGAACTATTCATTGTGCATTGGTGTATATGCCACATTGTGTATGTGTACCCATTTGTCCATCACTATTGTTCTCACATGTCTGTTTATGTTTTAACATGCAGTTGATGTGTATGTCCTGCAGGCTGTTCGAGGATGCAGTGAGTAAACTCAACCTAGTGGCCCTAGTGTGTTTCCTGCATCAGCTCAGAAAAGCTTCACAGTCTCAACTCTTTGATTCGGTCACAGAAACTGGAGACTACTCCTTAGCCATGCCAGGTACCCAAAGATTATTGACACAGAATAGCTTTTTTCCCTTGTAAGTGACAGCTTAATTTAGGCTAACTTATTTTATAAATGTTACTTATTTCAGGTCAGAGAAATTAGGGTTTTAAAGAACCAAATTCAGGCAAATCCCACATTTTGTATTAGGGTTGAACAAAGTGCTAGTCTCATATGGAAACTAAAATAAAATTGTTTTAGTACTATTCAGCTCACAGAGTATTCACATAATATTTAGTTGGACCTCCTGAAGTCAATGAACAATATTTTCTAAAGGTAATGCACTTTTTTTTTAGGAGTTTTACAGCCCTTTTTTTGGTTTTCATTATAAAGGGGAGGCAAAGTCAACCCAGGACAAGCGTAGTGCACTCCACCTCTTCAGGCTGGGAGAGGCCATGCTTCGCATTGTGAAGAACAAGAGCAGACCGCTGCTGCACATGATGAGAGCCTGGAGTGTAGTAGCGCCCCACCTGGTGGAGGTGTGAAAAGACAAACCCATCATGAGGCTAATACATCCTTAAGTAGTAACAGATTTTTTTCTGTATTGTGACTTACAGCCGACTGTAACGGTTTTCTTTTTTCTTGTTCCCACAGGCATCTTGTCATAAGGAGCGACATGTATCCCAGAAGGCTGTGTCCTTCATCCATGATGTTCTGATGGAGGTTCTGAGCAGCTGGGCAGAGCTGCCACACTTTCATTTTAATGAAGCTCTCTTCAGGCCTTTTGAGCACATCATGCAGCTGGAGCTCTGTGACGAAGACGTCCAAGATCAGGTCTGACATTCTCACTTATCATGCAGACAAACTGAAGGTTGGTTTAAACACAGCCTTGTTCAAACAAACTTGTCTCAGTGCCACATATTTTTACTCTATTGTAAGTTAATTGCGGTGTCCTGTGCATCTGTCTGTTCTTGTACAGGTGATAACATCCATTGGAGAGCTGGTGGAGATGTGCTCAGCTCAGATCCAGTCTGGCTGGAGGCCGCTGTTCAGTGCTCTCCGAACTGTGCATGGAAACAAAACAGATATGAAGGATTACCTGATAGGAGAATACTCTATGGGTTTGTGAAATTTGCTGTATTGTTAGTTGTTTGTGCAAAGAATTAATTTTCCCTCTGATTTAATGCAAAACAATAACAATAAGCATTAATAACAGCATTATGATCAAATATATTTTTATATAAAATACATAACATAATTCTATAGCATATTTATATATCTTCATTTGACGCTCTGATTTTGTTTTTTTTTTTGTTTTGTTTTTATTGACCCTCTTAACACTTGCACTCTCGATTCTATTTTAACTACTAGTTTTCTTTAAAAAAAAAAGAACCTCTAACACTATCATTCTCTATTATTTTTCTATTCTTTTGACTTTTTATTTTTATTAAAAAAGACCCTCTAACACTAGTGTTCCCTATTCTTTTTATATTATATCTACTTGATTTCTTTTTATTTATTAAAAAAAAAACTTGCCATGTATACTAGGGTTGGGCGATGTCTACAAAATTGGCATCGGACGATGTCTACAGTGAAACATCGTGATGGACGATGACATCGGCGGGGGGTATGGTCGGGCGTGTGCCCGAAGCGTGAATCCTTATAAGGCACAGAAAACAAATAACGATTCCTAACACCGTGTCTACCGCGGCAAGGCAAAATACTATAGAACCACTGATCGGAGTGACACGACAACTGTCGCTTCCGGTGTAGACATGGTGTAACGGTTGCCTGTTACAGTACATACAATTTCACTTACCACATAAACAGAGTTAGGAGAGATGAGTGAGGACGATGGCAAATTATTTGCAGATCCTGAGCACCACTGACAAACATCTAATCTTGTAAAATGTGTGGTAGGTACCTAATATACTAGGGTCCGCCCATAGTCTAACGACACGTGCGATCACGAATCAACTAAAAAGCGATCATGCATTCAAAAGCAGTCAATGCCAGGCATAATAGCAGCTCCCTGATGCCCGAAATATAATCGTATAATTACCCAGTGATATAACTGCGAGGGAAAATATTGAAATATATATGTTCTTCCCATCTCGTATTTATTCCCTTTAGGAGTTCCGTATGCATGTCATTTTCTTTCCGGATGTGGTGGATTGCGGGGGGTATGGGGGGAGGGGGGATCACAATGCTGGCTCAACATCGTGATGTCTATCAGCCATCGGCGATGGACGATGGCATCGTCTAGCGGCCCAACCCTAATGTATACTGCATTAGGCTAACCGAGATTTGTCACAGCACTTCCTATTATTCCTCTTTTGTTGGTTTTGATTGCTTCTATTGTCCTCATTTGTAAGTCACTTTGGATAAAAGCGTCTGTTAAATGACTAAATGTAAATACAATGTAAATATTCAAACTAAAACAACACATAATATATTTAACAAATGGGTCCACTCGTGGTATGGTTCATATGTGTGGGTGGAAAGGACGAAGGCAGGGTCGGTTATGGAGGCTCGTGGTTCTTTATTGGTTTCTCACAAAATCAACTAAACATGCGCTCTCCGCGCCTCCAACTCAAAACATTCACGTAATCACAATCAGTCGCTTCCCCCAGTCCCAGTCTCTTTGACCACGAGTCCTCCGTCCAGCATCTCTCCCCCTTTCTCATTCCTGGTGGCTTTTATCCGGTCTCTCCATGCCAATTACTGCAATAAGACACAGGTGTTTGTAATCTTGCACTTGACCTATTTACGCCCCGCCGGTTTTCCGACTCTCTCTCTGGCCGTAGACTTCGCTGCACCACACCCCTCTCGCCACATACCCCCACCGCACTCAGGCCGGGGAGTACTCTGGCCTGCGCCCCCCCCATCCTGGAGAGGAAGTCAGCCACCACCATCTGTGGCCCCGGCCTGTGGACCACCTTGAACTTAAATGGCTGTAAAGCCAGATACCAACGGGTGATCCGGGCATTGGTATGCTTCATGCGGTGGAGCCACACCTCCGAACAGAGTGTGAACTCCCGTCCCAGGAGATAATAGCGAAGGGTGAGAATGGCCCATCTGATGGCCAGACACTCCTTCTCAATGGTGGTCTCATTGTCTCTCTCTTAGAGAGCTTACGACTAATGTACAGCACCGGCCGCTCCTCTCCCTCTATGTCCTGGGACAGGACTGCTCCAAGCCCTCTGTCCAATGCATCGGTCTGTAACAAGAATGGGAGAGAAAAGTCAGGAGCGTGCCATGAGCCTTTACCTGGGTAAAAGCCTGCTGACAGCTCCGTCCACTGGACCGGATCTGGTGCTTCCTTTTTAGTAAGGTCAGTCAGTGGGCTGGTGAGGTCCAAATAATTAGGCACAAACCTTCTGTAATATCCCGCCAGCCGCAGGAACTGCCTTACCTCTTTTTTGGTCATAGGTCTCGGGCACGTTGCAATCGCTGCGGTCTTATTAATTTAGGGACGCACCTGCCCATAACCTAAGTGGAAACCCAGATACCGAACCTCCACGCGCCCAACCGCACATTTCTTCGGATTGGCCGTTAAAACGGCCCTTCTCAGCACTAGGGCTGGGTATCGAGTTAGATACTTTTTAGGCACTGACCGAATTGCCTCTATCATCATCAGTTGGAGTTTCCGATCAATGCGTGTCCAAGCATACTAACTTACAACACCGAAAGCGCATGTTATGTGACCATTCATGCAAACTGTAGCATCATGCTACATGCTGTCTAACTAATTTACGCTTTGCTCAAGACATTGAGCAAATAAATATAACAAACAATAGGGTAAAAAATGACAAACTATTTCCATGTCTTCCAAATTTTTTTATGTAGGCTACGGAAATCAGGCTTTCTTTCTCCCAGTCTCTCTCACAGACGCACACACAGTGCAGACACGCGGAGACGCGAACAGAAACTTCTTGTCAGCGCTGCACCGCGAATTTATCAGTAAAATAGTTTCGCAGCTGAAAAGCTACATGACATTTCTCAGTAGCGAGGTTCATGAAGGAGTTTAACTTAAAGATTCGCTATTAGAATACGCTGCTGCTGCTGAACGCTGCTGAGAGACGCATAGACGCAGGTATTCACAGGCACTTAATCTCTCTCCCTCTCTCTAATAACCGCATTAGACTGCATTAATAACTGCGTAAGCCTGCATATCAATGGCTCAAGCCTCTGTTATCGCCTCTAAAATGACGTTTTGGAATTCGCAATGGAAGGTTTGGGTAAAAATATTAGTTCAACCCACACGAGATTTCAGGACGGAAACATGTCAAATGTCTTGAAACAAATTATCTGAACAATGTCTTGATGTGTGGTTGGGACTCCAGGCCGTTAAAATTATTAGAGAAATAATGCACTCCCGGAGGTGGTTATGTGGCCACGACTATATGGTATGGTCTTTCTCAGTTCTCAAATTAAGAACTATTCGATTTTTATTGACTGAACGCAAGCGCTTATTCCGATAGAAAACACTGTATCGGTTTCCACTGATTAAGAAATATTTTTGTTTGCTTGGGTGGTAATATTAGGTCTATTATATTAATAGGGAAGAGGGCCCAAAACATTTTTTTTCTTCATCACAAAAATAGGTCAATCCGGACCTGCCATCTAATGTGTGTTTTGGCCATGTAATGTTGCTGAAATTAAATATGTTATTACCTCTGAGTCAGAGCAGCGATCATGGAAGAGAGAACACAAGCAGACAGCGCTGGAAGCTGCGAATGCTCATCAGTAAATCAGTGGAAAATAAATAGAAATCATGATTCTGTCTGAGCTATGTGTTTTAAAACAAACACTAACTAGTGTAAATGTAGCTTAACAGATGTGTAAACTGAAGACTATTTGAGATTTATTAAAACTATTTTGCACTGATTTATTGTGTTGGTTACATTTTGTTCCTTTGTGCATAATGTAATCTTGTTAAAATTGATTTCATAAAATTGGTGTCGAAAAAAGTATCGTTCAGGAACCGGTATCGAAGTCAAGGTATCGGTATCGAAAAATTTTGAACGATACCCAGCCCTACTCAGCGATATAGGCGATAAGGGGATCTGCCAATATCCTTTAGTCAAATCCAGTGTCAAATAAAATTGAGCTGTCCCAAGCCGATCAAGCAATTCGTCCACCCGCGGCATTGAATATGCGTCGAATTTCTCAACTCAACTCAATCACTGTGAGGTTTTTCTATTACTCCCATGTCTAATATCGCCTCAAATTCCATCTGAACAACTTTTTTCTTAGGTTCAGGTAAACGATAAGACTGGCTGCGCACCACCACACCCGGCTCTGTCTCAGTATGGTGCTGAATAAGGTTCGTTCGACCGGGCAGGGGCAAGAACACAGCTGCAAAATCTGCTTGCAACTGGGCTATGCCAGCGAGCTGCGTGGGCGAGAGGTGATCTCCTCCCGGCGCCAGAGAGAGTTATTGAGATTTGGCATTCACTTCTGGCCCGAGATCATCCTCTCCGCTCACCAGCCTCGCCCAGCTCCTTACTCCCCCGTTCCTTTTTTTTTTTAGGAGATTGAGGTGGTATATCTGATAACCCTGTCTGTTCACGCTACCTCATAATTGAGATCTCCGACTTGCCGTGTGATCTCATACGGTCCTTGCCACTTGGCAAGTAATTTGAAACTAGACGTAGGGAGCAATACAAGTACTTTACCTCCCGGTGTAAATTTACGGAACTTGGTTCCCCTGTTGTACAACCGGCTTTGTCTTTCCTGGGCCTGTTACAAATTCTCCACTGAGAACCGCCCCAAAGTGTGGAGTTTTGTCCGCAGGTCAATCACATACTGAATTTCACTTCGACTGTTTGAAGGCCCCTCCTCCCAAGCCTCTCTAATGACGTCAAGCACCCCGCGGGGCTGGCGACCATAGAGGAGCTCGAAGGGGGAAAACCCCGTGGAGGCTTGCGGGACCTCACGCACAGTGAACAAAAGGGGTTCCAGCCACTTATCCCAATTTTTGGCGTCTTCGTGCATGGATTTATGAATCATTGTTTTCAAAGTGTGATTAAATCGTTCCACCAGCCCGTACGTTTGTGGGTGATAGAAACAGGTGCGAATCGATTTAATGCCCAATAAATCATATAGTTTGCGTAATGTACATGACATAAACGCCGTGCCTTGGTCAGTGAGAATCTCCTTATGGATTCCCACTCGGGAGATTACCGAATTGCTGAATGTTATGGAGCGTGACGGCTTCCGGTATCGCTTGTTGCATAGTCCACTAGAACTAATGCAAAACGATGCCCCCATGCTGATCATTCCAATGGCCCGATGAGGTCCATACCAATTTTTTCAAAGGGGACCTCCATAAGAGGGAGAGAGCGCAAAGGCGCTTTTGGGGTGGCTGGTGGGTTCACCAACTGACATTCACGACAAGCCGTGCACCACCTGCGCACATTCTCGTGAATACCCGGGCAGAAAAATCGAGTCATGAGACGATTCAGTGTTGTTTCCTGCCCTAAATGCCCTGCCATTGGATTACAATGAGCCGCCTGGAAGAGCATTTCCTGGCGGATTTTTGGTACTAACAACTGGGTTGTTTCTTTTTTTGTTTGAGCGTCTTGGGTCACTCGAAACAACCTATCTTTTATAATAGCAAAATAGGGGTAGGAGGCTGGACGATCGGGTTGGAGAGGCTGACCGTCGATGGAACGGATCTGTTCAAAGGCATTTTTGAGCGTCTCATCCTGAGACTGTTCCAGGGAAAAATCATCGCGCTCCGAGAGGATCTGCCTCTCAATTGCGCTCCGTTCCCCCGGCACAGCCTCAGGCGGTCCCGGTTCTGCCTCTCCAACCTGCGCGACCATCCCCCTTTCTGGCTTTATATTTCCCCAAGAGACATCCTCACTCAAATAACCCATTAATTAATTAAAAGCTGGCCAATTCCCAGAATCAGCGGATGTCGGAGGTGTGGGTTAACTGCTACCTCCACACAATGCATTTGTCCCCCTCGCCACACCACTATTTTGTAGAGGGGGGTCAAAATGGCAATTTCAAATTACAGGGGGGTAGAAATTACTTCAGAAAAATGGCAGCATCATAATGTTACTTTTACACAGAGATTGGTGGGTCTGTTAGTAAAATCTTTTGACTTTAGCTATCTTTGTTGCATTATGTGCCAATGGTGACCATTCAAAAATGGGGAAACAGCACTTTTCAAGTTTTTTCTCCAAAGTTTGCATGCCTGTGACTCAGGAATTCTTAAAGATATATTAATGCCCTTTTAGATATTGGGTCTTAACAAACTTTCCTTTTGGCATCTGTATTTATAAGGCCCTGTATAGTTCGGTTCCAGAGATATTGGAATTTTAATATGGCTCCAGGCGTAAATTGTTAAAATGTACACACTTTCAGTGGTCAAAAACCAAATGTGGGTCCGTTTGCAAAAATATGATGCTTCTTTTCTTTTAAAGAGCAATGTCTGAAGAACAAATAATGTTGAAACTAGAGATGTATCTTGTTTCCTTCCTTCCAAATGTGGTTTTGTGTTTTTCTAGTCATCACTGTTGACAATGCAAATATGCAAATAATAATCAGTAGCCCAGGGATTAGGATTGTACAGTGTGACACGTCAGATTATTAATGACCAGGATTAACTGTTAACTCTAGGTATAGTATGAACCGTGTGAAATGTAAAATAAGATTACCCAGGATTCCATTTACCTCAGGTTTAGAATTACCCAGTGTTAATTATTTCACGTGTGAGAGACCTTAAATGTTTGAGGTACTATCAGTGATTCTGCCAAATATGCCCTTTAGAAGTAGATACTACTTGATCTATGACTATGCTTCATGTTATAACAATAAAAAAATTGCTAAAAACCGGGTGAGGTATCTTAATCTTTGATGTG
Source organism: Sinocyclocheilus anophthalmus (assembly GCA_018155175.1). Lineage (NCBI taxonomy): Eukaryota > Metazoa > Chordata > Actinopteri > Cypriniformes > Cyprinidae > Sinocyclocheilus > Sinocyclocheilus anophthalmus. The sequence goes on from JADLZN010002936.1 coordinate 34,977, forward strand.
AATACAATGTGTGGAGAAAGTAACCACACTTCCCTATGAGGCATTAAACACTTTGTAGCTGCATAAGCTGTAAAAAATGAACAAAATCCCTTCTTCCAAATATCACGGAAACTGATTCAAATATAGAATCTTATTAATTGACTACAGAGAGCAAGATAATGTGCCTCTACTTGACCATTTCAGCGCATTTTTAGCACTAAGACAGGTATGTTCCATGCAAATATTTTGATAGAAGGAAACAAGATGCAATTCTAATCTAACATTATTTATTCTTCAGACATTGTTCTTTAAATAAAATAAGAATCAGCTGCATACAAAGTGACTAAATCTGGTTTTCAACCACTGAAAATGGGTAATATTCAACAATCTGGACATAGAGCCTCATTGAGATCCCCATATCTCTGGAATTGAACGATGTAGGGCCTCGAAATTTAGGAATTCCAAAAGAAAAGAATTTTAACAACTAGAATCTAAATTCATATTGTGATATCTTTAATACTTCTTGAGTTATAGGCACGTAAACTTTGGAAAAATCATATTTATGGCACTCGGACAGTTATGTTCAATGCAGTTGTTTTGACAGAAGGAATCAAGATACATCTCTAGTTTCAACATTATTTGTTCTTCAGACATTCCTCTTTAAAAGAAAAGAAGTATCATATTTTTGCAAACTGACCCACAGTTGGTTTTTGACCACTGAAAATGTGTACATTTTTACGATTTATCTCTGGAACTGAACCAAATAGGGCCTTAAAAATAAAGATGCCAAAAGGAAAGTTTTGTTAAGACCAAAAATCTAAACGGTATCTTTAATACTTTTTGAGCTACGGGCCTGCAAACTTTGGAGAATAAACTTGAAAAGTGCTGTTTCCCCATTTATGAATGGTCACCATTGGCACATAATGCATCAAAGATTGCTAAAGTCAACAGATTGTACTAACAGACCTACCAATCTCTGTGTAAAAGTAACATTATGATGCTGCCATCTTTCTGAAGTCATTTTTACCCCCCTGTAATTTGACTGAATCTCAGGTGAAAATTGCCATTTTGACCCCCCTCTACAAAATAGTGGATTACTCAGTAAATATTCATCCATGACATTTCATATTTTGGCTTTCATCACTATACATGTCTATCTTTCTTCAGAAAAAACATTAGCAGAGTCAAAAATTTGTTGTTTATGATATTAACTGAATAGACAATTCTTCCACTAAGTAATATTGTTCATTGTAGGCTTACGATTGCCAAGCAACACAGCAACATAATAATATAGAATGGATGGTAACGGGTGTCTGTGTTTTGCATCAGGTTCAAACAATAAGTTTGTTCAATGTGTGGCTGGATTAAAAGTGTTTGAAGCTTTTTTTTTTGAAGAAAAAAAATAAAAAATGCTTCATAATTTTTTGACAATTATTTTCAAGTAAATTTGACACAATACACAGTTGACCTTAAAAGCTACACTATGTAACTTTTTTGGATAAATGTTATTAATTAATGGTGTATTAATGAATGTAAGTGTATGGTGTGGTGCTGAAAGTTTGTCATAAATTAGAAAAATCAACTACATGCATTTCTGTTTACATTTTTTCACTCTTCTTTATGTATGCAGGAAAGTCACAAGCACCTGTGTTTGATGTCTTTGAAGCCTTCATTAACACAGACAACATTCAGGTGTTTGCCAACGCGGCTACTGACTACATCATGTGCCTTATGAAGTTTGTGAAAGGTTTAGGTGAGCTGGTCTTCTAAACAATATAAAATATATTTATTGTTGTCTTCATTCATCACTATAGACCTTTATCCAACTATGCCGGCTTCTGCTTTTGAGAACCCTAGAATATAAAAAAAGGTCTATAGAAGTCAAACCGATTAACAGATTGTCTCTATATAATAAATTATATTTGCCGTGTGATTATTTGTAGGAGAAGTGGACTATAAGGAGATTGGGGACTGCGTTCATGTCAGTGGATACAGCTCAACAGATCTGTGCCTGCCTGCCCTGGACTATTTGAGGAAATGTTCACAGGTGCGTAAGATTAACACATTTCTACCCAGAAAATGATTTACACACTTTCAGATGCTGGATCTGGGGCAAAAAACTAATTTTCCAAATGAAAAAAAAATTTATAATAATAACATTAAGTTTGATGTTTATTAGGTGTTACTTTGCATTTGCAGTTGCTTGCTAAAATCTATAAGATGCCGTCCAAGCCAGTGTTCCTGGGAGCGCGACTGGCCAGCCTCCCGATGAGAGCTCAGGAGAGGTCTGTGAGCAGTGAGGATGGCATGGACTGTGTTTTAGCAGAGGTTGACGATGACACAGGTGATTTGTTGATGTATTTTTTGAGGTATTCTTTGCACAAATGATACGGGTTGAGTTAAAGTATATGGTGGAGTGACTGCGTGGCAAAAAGACTGAATGGCAGTATTGATTTGCAGCGACAGAATGCTGCGACAGAACACAAAAAAACACACATCTAAAATGAGAGAGAGCTTTGCGATTGACTCTTCAAATAGATTTGCCAAGAAGGTATATTTTTACAGACTGCCGAAAGCTAAAGAGAAGAGAAGCAAATGGATCACTTCAATTTAAAGAAACAAATGGACTCGCATTTGCAGTTATCATTTTATGTTACTATGTTGAATTTTGCAGTAAAATCATACCCTGTATATTGTATTGTTATCATTTTGACAACTCAATTAAATATTTACCATCTTATATTCTGCATAATTGGATGTTTTTAAATAAACACTGACAAAAACTATAGAAGCTTTTGGGCTGGCATCTGCCATATTTACATTTACATTTAGTCCTTTAGCAGATACTTTATCCAAAGCGACTTACAAAGTGAGGACAATGGAATCAATCAAAATCCACAACAGACATGAAAGGCAAGTGCTATAACAAGGTCTCATCAACACACAGTAGCACGGCTTTTTTATTGTATATAAATAAAGAAACGGATAGAATAGATCGCTAGTGTTAGATGATACCAGTGGTGTGAAAGTGTGGCCCCCTTCTTATTTCCTGATTTCTTATTTTTTGCATGTTTTGTCACACTTTAATGTTTCAGATCATCAAACAAATTAAATATTAGTAAAAGATAACACAAGTGAACACAACATGCAGTTTTTAAATTAAGTTTTTATTATTAAGGGAAAACAAAATCCAAAACTTCATGGCCCTGTGTGAAGAAGTGTTTGCCCCTTTGTTAAAACTGTGGTTTATCACACCTGAGTTCAATTTCTCTAGCCACACCCAGGCCTGATTACTGCCACACCTGTTTGCAATCAAGAAATCTCTTAAATAGGACCTGCCTGACAAAGTGAAGTAGACCAAAAGATCCTCAAAAGCTAGACATCATGCCGATATCCAAAGAAATTCAGAAACAAATGAAAAGAAAGTAATTGAGATCTATCAGTCTGAAAAGGTTATAAAGCCATTTCTAAAAATTTGGGACTCCAGTGAACCACAGTGAGAGACATTATTCACAAATGCAAAAACATGGAACAGTGGCGAACCTTCCGGAGTGGCCCGGCCGACCAAAATTACCCCAAGAGCACAGCGACGACTCATCCAAGAGGTCACAAAAGACCCCACAACAACATTCAAAGAACTGCAGGCCTCACTTGCCTCAGTTAAGGTCAGTGTTCATGACTCCACCATAAGAAAGAGACTGGGCAAAAATGGTCTGCATGGCAGAGTTCCAAGACGAAAACCGCTGCTGAGCAAAAAGAACATAAAGTCTCGTCTCAGTTTTGCCAGAAAACATCTTAATGATCCCCAAGAATTTTGGGAAAATACTCTGTGGACTGACGTGACAAAAGTTTAACTTTTTGGAAGGTTTGTGTCCCGTTACATTTGGTGTAAAACCAACACAGCATTTCATAGAAAGAACATCATAGCAACAGTCAAACATGTTGGTGGTAGTGTGATTGTCTGGGGCTGTTTTGCTGCTTCAGGACCTGGAATACTTGCTGTGATAAATGGAACCATGAATCCTGCTGTTTACCAAAAAATCCTGAAGAAGAATGTCCGGCCATCATTTTGTGACCTCAAGCTCAAGCACACTTAGGTTATGCAGCAGGACAATGATCCCAAAACACACCAGCAAGTCCACCTCTGAATGGCTGAAGAAAAACTAAATGAAGACTTTTGAGTGGCCTAGTCAAAGTCCTGACCTTAATCATATTGAGATGTTGTGGCATGACCTTAAAAAGGCGGTTTTCATGCTCGAAAACCCTCCAATGTGGCGGAATTACAACAATTCTGCATAGATGAGTTGACCAAAATTCCTCCACCGCGCTGTAACAGACTCATTGCAAGTTTATCGCAAACGCTTGATTGCAGTTGGTGCTGCTAAGGGTGGCCCAACCAGTTATTATGTTTAGGGGGCAAACACTTTTTCACACAGGGCCATTTAGTTTTGGATTTTGTTTTCCCTTAATACTAAAAACCTTCATTTAAAAACTGCATTTTGTGTTTACTTGCATTATCTTTGTGTAATATTTAAAATAGTTTGATGATCTGAAACATTAAAGCGTGACAAACATGCAAAAAAATAAGAAATCAGGAAGGGGGCCCAACACTTTTTCACACCACTGTATTAGGGCTGTCGGTCGATTAAAATTTTTAATCTAATTGATCATTATGTTTCGATTAAAATCGCAATCATTTGACTGTGAAAATCCCACAAAATATAGTTTTGTTTTAAATGGAAAGTATCAAGTAGACATTTACAATACATTTACATTTAGTCATTTTGTAGACGCTTTTATCCTAAGCGACTTACAATTGGGGGATACATTAAGCGATTTTTCTTAAAGAGGCAAACAGACACAAGAACTGGTTGTAATACCAAGTTCTTAGACAATGTTCAAATAAGTACAAGCTAGAAAAAAAAGGAATAAATAAAAAAATAACTACAAAATGTCTTTCTCTTTAAGTATGAATCCAGTATGTCGAAAGAGTATGATTTTCAGCTGTCGCTTGAAAATTGTCAGGGATTCAGTATTCCGGATAGGGTTGGGAAGATCGTTCCACCAGCCAGGAACGGTGAACAAGAAATGTTCTGGAAAGTGATTTTGAGCCTCTCTGTGATGTACCACGAGGCGTCGTTCACTAGCGGATCTCAGACTTCTGGAGTGGATGTAGATTCGTATTAGTGAGTGGAAGTAGGTGGGTGCTGAGTCTGTGGCTGTTCTTTATGCAAGCATCAATGTCTTGAACTTGATGCGAGCCGCAACTGGTAGCCAGTGCAGGGAGATAAAGAGAGGTGTGACATGGGCTCTTTTGGGCTCGTTGAAGTCCAGCTGCATTCTGAATCTTTTGTAGAGGTTTGATTGCGCATGATGGAAGTTCAGTCAGAAGAGCATTGCAGTAGTCCAACCTAGAAATGACAAGGGCCTGGACAAGAAGTTGTGCCGAATGCTCCGTTAGAAAGGGCCTGGTCTTTCTGATGTTGTGCAATGTAAACCTGCAAGATCGAGCGGTCTTTGAAATGTGTTCTTTGAAGGTCAGCTGGTCATCAAATATTCAACCAAATTTATGAACGAAGTTGATGGGGTTATTTGTAGAAGAACCTAGCTGGATGGTGACATCATGCTGTAGAGTTGAGAGGCAGGGAAGACGAGAAGCTCAGGCTTTGCGATGTTGAGCTGTAGGTGATGTTCTTTCAGCTATGCAGAGATGTTCGCCAGGCAGCCTGAGATCCGTGCAGCTACCGTTATTTTTTAAACTAATTAATTAAGTTAACTTGTTAAACTGACAGCCATATAGATCTTATATCTATATATATATATATAGAATATAGATATATAATATATATATATATATATATATAACAGTTATATAAGTGATCACCGGGGTTTAGACCAACCTATTTTGTATTTACAAAATGCGTTCACAGGCAAATTTGCTTTATGTACTTCCTCTGTGTTGAAATCAGGAACATATAAATGTCAGGAAACATATATGCATATCAATATCCATGGACCACTGGATCTTTGGTAAGTTGTAAGGAACACTATATCAAGTCCAGGAACCTTTAGTTTAAAGTGATTATCGTTTGTTATACTGACAGCTTCCCTATTAAATCCAGTCATGCAGCAGTTCTTTTGCCATTCAGTCCAGCTGAGGGGGCCGTGTTCCGGCGGGAAAGTGATGTCAGTTCACACCCTCTATAGGTTTACAAATTAAAAAAAACGTTCTTACTGGTGCACAGTGGTGATCGGTTCTGCGTGTGTGCAGGTCTGATACAGGTGTGGATTCTTCTGTTGGAGCAGCTGACAGCAGCCGTGTCAAACTGTCCTCGTCAGCATCAGCCACCTACACTTGAGCTGCTGTTTGAACTTCTGCGTGAAGTCACCAAGATACCAGGTAAGAAGCCTGTGATTAACACTACTCACAATCATACTGCTGTGGATACGAAAGCAAACCCGCAAAGCTCTGGCTTGATACATTGTCTCTTCCTCTTCCTTAGGGCCTGGCTTTGCCATTTTCTCTGTCATCCAGCTTCTTCTTCCTGTCATGTCACTATGGCTACAACGAAGCCATGGTGACCACTCATACTGGGACATTGCTGCGGCAAACTTCAAGCATGCTATTGGACTGTCCTGTGAACTGGTGGTGGAACATATTCACAGCTTCATCCATTCAGGTCAAACTAACAAATTAGTAATAACAGTTCGTAATATCGCATCTTGTTTATTGTAGTGCACATTGACTACTGATCTAAGCAGCCAGTCGCAACATGTGTGAATCTTACAAACAGAATGGATCTGGATCTGGATCATCACTCCAAAATTTAAAGAAAAAACAAAAACAAGAAATGATTATTTGCATATCAAAATTTTGCTTGTTTTTTAAGACCATTGAATATTTACTGCATTGTGACTTTTTTAACAGCATTAAAGACACTGCAACTAACACTACTATGTACAAATAGAATCTTTATTAAAAACCAGGGTTGTCGTCATTTAACTAAAAAAAAACTAAAACCATAGTAACCATTTGGTTACTATAAAACAATATATCATTTTAAATTAAATTAGAAAAACGTATATGTGTATTTTTATTTATAAACGTTTTAAGTTCAGCTAGACGTCATGTGTTTATATATATCTATATATTTATATAATATCTATATAATGAAATTAAATTGTATGACTGTTTTTATTTTGCAGATATTGGCTATGAGAATCTGATTAACCTGATGCTGAAAGATCTATTCAAACTGCTGGTGTCCTGTGTGGCAGAACCAGCCGAGACCATCTCCAGAGTGGGCTGCTCCTGTATTAGGTGTGTGCGTGCGTGTGTGTGTTCTAAAACGTACTGAACTGCCTACATAGACAGCATATTAGGGAGTTTAAGCAACAGCTGCTATGGAACAGAATGGCATTCTGGCATTCAATTGCACATGTGTGACTTTAACTGCTACTTTGTGAAGTTGTACTGTCAGTGTCTTCTATCAGAGAATAGCTGATTTGCTGTAGTAAGTAAATGTTATGTTTTATGGTAATTGTCTCTGTATATCATTTAATGCCAAAATCAACCCTTCTCAATTATAAAATGACTTTTTTTTTGTACTTTGTCAAATGATTAAATGATCCACTAAACCGTCCCCTTTATTTGTGAGGAGTGCAGTCTGCGTGATGCAGAGTGTTCCAGATCCATAATTTATGATGTTAGATTCAGATGTGTAGACAGTAGAAAGTGTGAGGTTTAGTTAAATAAAAATAAATATTGAGTAGTGAATATCATTATGTATCTCAGGTGATTACCAAGTTATTTTCAAGATAATAATTCATTGAAAAAGGCTTGAAGTTATGCTGCAATATATGATTAGATTACTTTTTTTTTATGTCTCCAGTATAGTAGCAGTAGGTATATTAAGTTCTGATTTGTTATTTTTGATATCCAGGTATGTTCTGGTAACAGCAGGGCCTGTTTTCACTGAGGAGATGTGGCGGTTAGCATGCTGTGCACTGCAGGACGCTTTCTCGGCTACCCTTGAGCCTGTGAAGGTGATTATCAGAACATTTATTGAAGTTGTGTCTCCACTGTCCAAAAATCTTGCATGAGCCTTGACAAAAAGCTTTGTTCTTTGTAACCAGGGTCAGCGCAGAGTCATTTTCGCACAAGTGGGTGCTAAGTTTAGGCATGTAGCCAAAATTGTGCATGCCAAGTGTGAATGGTTTGGTTTGGATTTCATTAAATGTGAGTGCTGCATGTTCAAATTCAAGATTCAGCGCTGTTGCAATTAATGAATACAATTCAATTATTCCATTAGATTACTAATGATCTACTGTTGATGAGTAATAACAATGTTTACTTTACAGTGATTATATTGTAAAATGTAGATGGTTGTAAGAGTGCAAAAAAAAGGAGTCCAGGTGTAATTTGGGCTTGTTTATAATTAAAAGCCCCCCATATGTATACTGATTTGCTGCTTAAGAAAACCTTCTATTATTAAACAGTTGTGCTGTTGGGCTTCCACAAAAATATGAAGCAGCACAACTGTTTTCCACATTAATAATAAGGAATGTTTCTTAAGCAGCAAATCAGCATTTTAGAATGATTTCTGAAGGATCAAATTACTCTGAAGACTAGAGTACAGTTGTTTAAAATTATAATAATATTTACTAGTTTTTATAATATTAAATGTTTTTAATTTGACGCGCGTTCCACCAGATCCTCCTGTCAACCCAACCCTATTGGTAAAGGGCATCTCAGGAACCGCACTCCAGTGGTTTGAGTCTTACTCTCAGATAGTACCTTGAAGGACCTATCTGAGAGGTGAGGTGTCCAAGTCGCAACTTCTAGCTACTGGGGTGCCTCAGGGCTCCGTTCTTGGACCACTTCTCTTCTCTGTCTATATGGCATCACTAGGTTCTGTCAGGTGGTTTTTCATATCACTGCTATGCTGATGACACTCAACTCTACCTCTCATTCCATCCTGGTGATCCGATAATAGCTGCTCGCATCTCAGCTCGTCTAACTGACATTTCTTGCTGGATGAAGGACCATGACCTTCAACTCAACCTGCCAAGACAGAACTGCTTGTGTTTCCATCAAACCCATCGTTTCATCACAATTACACCATCCAGATAGGCACATCAACCATAACTCCTTCAAAAAAAAAACAGCTAGAAACCTTGGAGTTGATTGATGATAAGCTGAATTTCTCAAACCACATTGCTAAAACTGCTCTGCCCGGTCATGCAGACATTTGCTTTATTCCAACATTAGGAAGACAGCCCTTGCTTTCGGAACATGCTTCACACTTCTTGTTCAAGCTCTGTTCTGTCCAGGTGGACTATTGCAATGCTCTCTTGGGCAGGTCTTCCCGCCAGTTTATCAACCTTACAATTACTCCAGAATTGTGGTCTGCACGTTTAATTTTTTAATGAGCCGAAAGAATGCACATCACCCTCTGTTTATAATTTGCACTGGCTACCATAGCGTGGTTGCTTAATTTTTGCCTAAAAACCACCACTGACTCTGCAACCCCTTATCTAAATGCATTACCTTCATACTTACAGTGGGTATGGAAAGTATTCAGACCCCCTTAAATGTTTCACTTTTTGTTATATTGCAGCCATTTGATAAAATAATTTAAGTTATTTTTTTTTTCCTCATTAATGTACACACAGCACCCCATATTGACAGAAAACAACAGAATTGTTGACATTTTTGCAGAAAAAAAAGTAAAACTGAAATATCACATGGTCCTAAGGATTCAGACCCTTTGCTCAGTATTTAGTAGAAGCACCCTTTTGATCTAACTGCTGTAGCCATGAGTCTTTTTGGGAAAGATGTAACAAGTTTGTCACACCTGGATTTGGGGATCCTCTGACATTCCTCCTTGCAGATCCTCTCCAGATCTGTCAGATTGGATGGTAAACGTTGGTGGACAGCCATTTAGGTCTCTCCAGAGATGCCAATTGGGTTTAAGCTCAGGTCTCTGGGGCTGGGCCACTCAAGCACATTCTCAGAGTTGTCTGTGAGCCACTCTTGTTGTGTGCTTAGGGTCATTGTCCTGTTGGGAGGTTAACCTTCTGCCCAGTCTGAGGTCCTGAGCTTTCTGGAGAAGGTTTTCGTCCAGGATATTCCCTGTACTTGGCGGCATTCATCTTTCCCTCGATTGCAACCAGCCGTCCTGTCCTTGCAGCTGAAAAACACCCCCACAGCATGTTGCTGCCACCACCATGCTTCACTTTTTGGACTGTATTGGACAGGTGATGAGCATGCCTGGTTTTCTCCACACATACCGCTTATAATTAAGGCCAAAAAGTTCTATCTTGTTCTCATCAGACCAGAGAATCTTATTCCGTCGGGCCACTCTGCCATAAAGTTCCGACTGGTGGAGGGCTGCAGTGATGTTGACTTTCTACAACTTTTTCCCATCTCCCGACTGCATCTCTGGAGATCAGCCAAAGTGATCTTTGGGTTCTTCTTTACCTCTCTCACCAAGGCTCTTCTTCCCCGATAGCTCAGTTTGGCCGGACGTCCAGCTCTAGGAAGGGTTCTGGTCGTCCCAAACATCTTCCTTTTAAGGATTATGGAGGCCACTGTGCTCTAGGAACCTTAAGTGCAGCAGAAATTTTGTTGTAACCTTGGCCAGATCTGTGCCTTGCCACAATCCTGTCTCTGAGCTCTTCAGGCATTCCTTTGACCTCATGATTCTCATTTGTCTGACATGCAACTGTGAGCTGTAGGTCTTATATAGACAGGTGTGTGGCTTTCCTAATCAATTCCAATCAGTATAATCAAACACATCTGGACTCAAATGAAGGTGTAGAACCATCTCAAGGATGATTAGAAGAAATGGACAGCACCTGAGTTATATATATTAGTGTCACAGCAAAGGGTCTGAATACTTAGGACCATGTGATATTTCCGTTTTTCTTTTTTACTAAATCTGCAAAAATGTCCACAATTCTGTGTTTTTCTGTCACTATGGGGTGCTGTGTGTGCATTAATGAGGAAAAAAAATTAACTTCAATGATTTTAGCAAATGGCTGCAATATAACAAAGAGTGAAAAATTGAAGGGGGTCTGAATACTTTCCGTACCCACTATGTATGTGCCCTCTAAAAGCTTGTGTTCTGCAAGTGAATGGCGCATTATTGTGCCATCCCAAAGAGGCACAAAATCACTCACAGACTTTTACATTAACCCTTCCCTCCTGGTGGAATGACCTGCCCAACTCAATCCGAGCAGTTTAGCCATCTTCAAGAATAGTCTAAAAACACAAAAAATCTCTAGCACTCTCTATTCTAATTCTATTCTTTTTTTAAAAATCCCCAAATCCCCCAGACTGGGTTTCAGACGTCTAAAGCGCAATGAGCCACATGTTGCACTGGCATGAACCACCAACACACATTGCCCTGTTTCCAACAAGCATGCAGGAGTCACTGATACGATGTGCACAGCATGCCTAGCAGAACTAACTGCTAACCACTAACCAGTTTATCTTTCGTTAACTAAATTAAAAGTGAAAAATAAGAAATGTCTATAGAAAGACATCTTATAAAACAAATTTCTAAGACTCTGCATCAGCTTTTTAGACGTCTAGACTTTGTGAGCACCCTGAGGTCACACAAGCTGTTTCTAAGCTGATGAAGATAAAATGCTTGTCAGGCATGAAAAACAAGACTAAGGGAAAATCATGCCTCTGTACAGATTTTGAAAACCACATTCCAGCTACATTGGTTTGAACAGGAGTTCATTGTCAAGTTCAAGTTCATTGTCACATTTTTATGCTATGCAAACATTTCTTTACAACAATAGATTGAATGAAACTTCATGCTTAGGATGTTTGCAGCCACGTGGTCTTTGCTTTCTAAACTAATATTCAGGACATAATCTTCTTTAAGGATTAGTGTTGTGCTACTTTATGGAAAGAGGCAAAATGGTGCTAAACATGTGTAAAGATGACTTGTAAACTTGATGCTTTGTGATTATGACCAAAGACTTTTTCATTGACAATTTAGTAGGCTAGAGTGAATGTATATACTTATACTTTCGATACAAAATTGAGCAGTCATGAAGATTGCAGTGAATTTAATGTAATTTTTATTTGGCAATTAAGTTTCCTAAAGACTGTGTCAGTAATCTGTTGTTTGCTTCTAAAACAACATTGCTTCAATCAATAGAATTGGCCCCTCGACTGGATCTGTCTGCCTGCCTGACCGATGGCAGATGGAGAGAGTGTTTTGCATTTTGTTCGGTGCTGCAGATGGTACAAAAATTATAGGCTTCTAAGCAGTGAAAGTGCTCCTAAAGAGAGGGGGTTGATTCATTTCTAGAAATCAGTTCATTCAAGTTGTAAACACTGTTAAAGTGCTTGGCTGCAATATCTTTGTGGTTGAAATGATGATTCCGCTAATGGAGAGACAAGAGAGTGCCATATACTGTCGAGTATCTGGTGTACCGAATGAAACTGAGGCTGCATTTATTAGATTTTTCTGAAATTCTTTTTATATAATTTTTATAGAATCTTTTTACTTTCACTTACGCATAAATTCTGCTAACTTGCTGATGATCTTTTTCTGTTGTGTAACTGCTGCTATAAGAAATTTTGATGTAGGTCAAGCACAGAGTACTGACAGATGCAACCGCTTTATTCATGCTAGTACTTATACCAAAAAGTATGTTCTGTTCTGTACAACATGAGATGTGTTTTTAATAGATAGAGAATAAATGTAAACCAGTGCAAGCTTTGATTCATAGATATTTTCTTTTCACACTTTTAAAATTAAACCGTGTTATTGTTTTCTACATACCTTCTCTGTCCTCTGGTAGAATCTGCTAGCTTGTTTCCGGAGTGGTTCAGACAGTTTCACTGGAGATGCATGTGAAGTGAAAGTTGCGGCCCCCTCACACTCCCCTTCAGCCGAGGCTGAGAACATGAGGATCCGGGCCATGGCTCAACAGGTACTCCTCACGTCATTTACAACTGTAGACTGACCCAGACATCTTATTCCAACTTATGCTGCTAGAACATGTTGGTACTGTGAGAAAATAGAGCAATAGGTGTCAAATGGATAGTTATCGGGCTTTGAAATCTCAAGACAAGCGCTTTATACATTAAAAATAGCTTCAAAGCAGCTTTATAGTAGTAGACAGAAAAACAGCATCAGTGTCCCAAGGTTCTTCAGTCAGCGAGCATCATTAATTTATAAGCCATAACTTGTGTATATATATATATATATATATATATATACTGTGTGTGTATTTGCATGCTTTGACCGAAACCTTGTGATTCTGTACAGTGCGGAACTTTATTGGTCAAACCTCTTTTTAGGCATTACCTTCGGCAGCTATGAAAACAATAGCATAACAAAGCCAAAACCCTGCAGCTAGAGTCCTGGCTAGGACATGTCCGGGAAAAAGAGGTCACCCTAATGTGATCAGACCCCATTACCAAACATAAAACTCCAATTTGATCTAAATCAGACAATGTGAATAGATGAGAGGCTTCCTGTTTCCCTTTTTTTGCCATAAATTGCCATGGCAAGTTCAAGATATGAATAATCTGTTCTCAATTTAGCATCTTTAATTTCTTGACATAAATTTGACTAGGTTTGGTGACTACTGCATGGAGTCCTGGGAGTATTTAAAATTTCAATGTCTGTACTTTTCACAAAATCATGGATTTTCATCAAAATTCATGTGTTATCTTTTGCCAGGGCCTACATTCAGTGCTTTGGCACTAAAAACTGAAAATTAGACCCACTACTGCAACTGAGAATATTGGGAATTATTAATATAGTAATAAACAGTGCTAAAAATAGTCACCACAATGACAGCGCAAAAAAAATGTTCCTGATAAAAGGAAAAAGCCAAATGTTAAATTATTAATTGAGTACTGGAGTAGCTGGTGTTTTATAATTAAAGCAATTAATTATTCCATTAGACCGTAGGCTGTGCTAGGGAATTCAGGGAACTACAATCCCAAAGATATCATCATATTTTCAGGGTTGTGATGAGACCAAAGATTAAAATGTAATAATCTGCCATTGGAAAAATGTAGTGGTTGACCATTAGACTGAACTATTGAGAGGAAGCGTATGTTGGTTATAGCTCATGGTAAAAACACTGTAATGCACAGCCTCATGTGGTGTGGTGTATTGCTTTACTAAACGTCTGCTTGGATATTTGCATGTATAATTCATTGATTATAATGATAGAATGTACTTTTCTTCCTTCTTCCAGGTCTTCATGCTAGATACACAGTGCTCCCCTAAAACTCCGAGCAACAAGGAGGGTTTTGAGCACGCTCAGTCCTGTGTGCTGATTATTGAGCTTCCCGCCGATCAGCACTCCAATGGTCAAGCTCAGAAGAGGTGAGATGGTGTTGAGATGAGATGAAATGAAACTCGGCCTGCTAATATGTATTATTTCAATAATACTTTATATATATTATAATGTGGTACAGGGCCGTAGGAAAGTTAAGTGGTTGATCGTTATGGGTTTCAGTGACTGATTCATAAAATGCCATTCATCCGTAGACCTGATATTAAGAAACTACATTTTATAACCTACAATATAAAATGTAAAGTAAAATAAAATAGCTAAATTAAGATTCAAATTTAAATGTTGTTTTAATTATAAAGTAACCTGTGCTTGTATGTTGTCTTATTCTCTTTTTCATGCTGTGCTTGACACAGAAAAATTGGGTAAGGCCACTGCAAACAGAATCTGCATGCCTTACTGTTCTTCAGTTTTAATGTAATATATTTTATACTTTTCAAGTGGCCTGTTACCTACAGAACCAGGTTGTACGCTGCATGGCACTGCATTTGTTTGTTTGATTTTGATTGTTTTTTTTATATACAGGGTTCGTACGGTCATGAAAAACCTGGAAAAGTCATGGAATTTTAAAACACCAATTTCCAGGCCTGGAAAAGTTTTGGAAAAATAAATAAACCCACAGCGTTTTGGAAAAGTCATTGAAATCTATTTCACAAAACTCTGTATAATAGAATTGTGTTTAATCAGGTCCTGAATTTCGGTGCGGGATTGCGCATAGGCTATATCACATAGTTTTACTCATTCCCGCAGCTTTTGACTTTAAAATGATGGATATTCACACATTTATTCAATAGCCTATAGCATGTAGGTTAGATGAGTAAATAATCAAACCTACAGACTGAGTCCAGTCCACACAGACTGATCAAATCAGTCATTTGAAAACAGCGTGAGTGATTCAGCTGTACGCGTCTTCTCTCTTTGACTTTCTCTTCAAATGGCTTCACATCAGCGCATCTTGTCTGCACTAAGAGAGCTGCTGCACGCTGCGATACAAGACTTTCACTCGCATTTCGGGACAGTTGACAGAATAGTCACTTGCCTAATCGGGTCATTGTTGCATCGTCAGAAAATTTATTATTTATTTGCACGTCTTTTTAAGCCATTCGGTACTCGCGCGCTCCAGAGGCGGTGCGCAGTCACATCCAAAGTGCGCTCGTGCGTATATGAGTATTGAGCTTGCTACCAAATAAGCTCAGCAGAACCCTGCACGGGCCTCAAACATATGCCCTAGTCCGGCCCTTATCCGACAGATTATCAGAATTACTGGCCGAGTCCGACTGGAGCCTGTGTCTTTTTTCTCTCTCTCTCTCTCTCTCTCCCCAAGTACACAGCTGCTGTTGAGCCATTAAATAGTTATTAATATATAATTTGGTTTCTTGATTACGTAAGTTAGACTATATGTCGAAAAATGATTTTATTTGTTAATTTTAAGTCTTAAATTTAAAGGTTTTTTTTTTTTTTTAAAGTAACGACCAAGCGGCCAGTGGCAGACAGTGAGTTAATCATAGCCTATGTTTGATCAATTTAGCCTTCTCAAATCATCACGACTTGCCTAAAATAAAATCTATAGATATAAAACACTTCAAGCATATCACAATGTTAGTTTAAATGGTTAACCTAGATAAATGAGTGCTATTAGGAGCGTATCCAATCGTTTGTGCAGAGAAGCTAAAGCGCACTTTGCAGGACATGGAGGCGCCAGCGCCATCACTTGCATTTTTTTTTCTAACAGTGGAAACAACTTAATATGCAGTCATTTTTGCTCATAAAGGTCAGAGTAATACATAATTCGGGACTGTTAAGTGTATACTTTTATTTGTGTGAACTCACAATATCAACAAAACGTTGTGCTTTTAAAGAAAACAAACAGGATACGCTTTCTGCTGTCTCGGTCTTGAGCAGGAGCGCTTCACAAAAATGAACCGAAACCCTGCGAATATTTTATTTCCCCTGGAGTATTCATCATGGTAATTACTTGCTGGCGTTTTGCGACAAGCTTTGCGTGCGCTTTAACATGGAACTCTTCCAGCACTCACTGCTGCTGCTGGACACTAAACACCGTCGAGCCACTCTTGACAGTCGCGGTAGGCTTTCCCCCGTTCCCTTTCCCCCACGGTCTCGTGTTGTTTCCACCAGCGCCGCAAATCTTTGTCATCACCATAATTGATGGATATCTAAAATATAAACATAAGGAGGAAGCAAGCCTGATGCCTGGCCCATGTCTGAGCTATGACGTGAAAATTGTCCCGAAGCCATACATAAGTTGGGGCCATTGGGCTCGAGCTGAAATGCAGGGCTCTAAAGCGCAGCTTGTTGCATTTAAGCAGCAAAAATACACACAAAATGACACCAAAATTGCCATCCTGGCCACACAGTTAAATAAATGATAATATTCAGTGATGTGAAATGTGGAGTAAGGTCTGGCGCAGTTGCAGCTTGTACTTATTACTAAAACAAGAAAGCAAACGAGTAGCATTAATAGTCATTCATTTTAGTTAACATATGCTATGATAATTTGAACAGATTTTTATTCTTATTGTAAAATAATGGAACATTTAGGTCATGAATATTGTCTCAAAAGTCATGGAAAAGTCATGGAAATTTATTGGTAAAAATTTGTACGAACCCTGTATATAGTAGTTCAAAATGTGTAGAGCATGGAATAAAAAAGTTCATGTACTGTAGATGATCATATAAATGATCGGTCTCACATATATTCCTACTACTGCTGTTCCTGAACAAAGTGCTATCCTTAATGAATCTGTTTTAATCAAACTGAATTGATCAGAGTGCTGTTATATTCTCTGTTCTGGCACTGTGCAGGATTCCCTTCAGGACTCTAGTGGTAAGTTTACTGTCCCATCAAGTGCTCCTGCAGAACCTGTATGACATCCTCCTAGAGGAGTTTGTGAAAGCTTCTGGGAGCTCCGAGAGCAAAATCCCCACGGCAGTGTCAGAGCTGAAACCCGCAGGCTTTCTCCGCTACATCTCAATGCAGAACCTGGCCATCATCTTTGACCTGCTGCTGGACTCGTACCGCACAGCGCGGGAATTTGACACCCGTCCAGGACTCAAGTATCTCCTCATGAAGGTGTCAGGGGTGTGTGGAGCTGCTAACTTATACCGCCAGTCTGCCATGAGCTTCAATATCTACTTTCAGGTACATTTACAGTACACTTTTTCCTCGGATATAAATATATAAATGAAATCAACACCCAAACAAACAATTTTGTGAATTTTTACTATTTGTCTGTTCTATGCAAACACCAAACACCAAAAAATGGTGTTTGTACATAGTCCTGGATGTGTAAATGGGGAAAAAAACAATGGATTGGACCATTCAGACCGAGCAACACAACACTCTTATAGCCAATCAGCAATAGGAGCCATTTACATTCATGATGGTGAAGAGAGAGAGTGAACAAGTGGTAGATTTGTAGAAAGAGAGGTGGCTGAGACATGAGGAAAAGAACAGAGGAATATCACTGGAAAAAGAAGAAGGGTTACAGTCAGCCAAGAGCTAGGACCCACGTCGATATTGAAAAAGTTTTCCAATATTGAACCAAGATATGGTGTTGTTGTAATGTTAGCTGTAGTAACAGGACTGATTCATCCATGTTTGTGTGAGCTGTCTGTGCCAGCTGTTAGTCGTTGCATTGTGTATTTGATTTCTAATATTAGCAGTTTCTCAGACATCACTTACTGCACTTACAAAAACGTATTACATGCTAACATCCTATTCAAAACACTGTTCTTGACCTAACTTCAGTGTATTTTAAATGACATAATATTAAATGACTATAGTAGTTCAATAAACAATTAATTAAGACACAATATTGCCAGTTTTGCCAATTAAAATACTTTTCTTTTGGTTAATGTTAATTCCTCATATACAGTACATTTTCAATAAATTTTCAACAATCATTAAGATTTTTTAAGGTTTTTAAAAGAAGTCACTTATGCTCACCAAGGCTGCGTTTATTTGATCAAAAATGGCTACGGTGACCTCGGAATAAGAAAGAAACAGACTAATATTAGCGTAGATGCCATTCTTCTAACGATGTAGCAAGTACATCGGGTGTTATGGAAAGTGTTCCCGGTTCCGGTTGTCCTCATTAATGCAGCGTAAAAATCCTTTAATGGATTTGAATATTAGAAGTGTGTTAAGTGAAAGCCAGGTTAAAGAGATGGGTCTTTAATCTAGATTTAAACTGACAGAGTGTGTCTGCCTCCCGAACAAAGCTAGGTAGGTTATTCCAGAGTTTGTGCGCTAAAAAGGAGAAGGATCTGCCGAGTGGATGTGTATTTCTAGGATCTATCAAATTGCCAGTTTTGAGAACGCAGCGGACGTGGAGAACTAGAATGCAATAAGAGCTTGTTCAAATACTGAGGTGCTAAACCATTCAGGGCTTTATAAGTAATAAGCAAGATTTTAAAATCTATACGATGTTTAATAGGTAGCCAGTGCAGTGTTGACAGAACCGGGCTAATATGGTCATACTTCCTGGTTCTAGTAAGAACTCTAGCTGCTGCATTTTGGACCAGCTGGAGTTTGTTTATTAAGCGTGCAGAACAACCACCCAATAAAGCATACAATAATCTAACCTTGAGGTCATAAAACCTTGAATTAACATTTCTGCAATTGACACTGAGATCATAGGTCGTAATTTAGATATATTATTAAGATGGAAAAATGTTTTTAGAAATGCTAGAAACGTGGCTTTCAAAGTAAAGATTGCTATCAAATAGCACACCTAGGTTCCTAACTGATGATGAAGAATTGACAGAGCAGCCATCAAGTGTTAGACAGTGTTCTAGGTTATTACATGCAGAGGTTTTTGGTCCGATAATTAACACCTCTGTTTTTTTTCAGAATTTTGCATTAGGAAATTACTAGTCATCCAGTTTTTATGTCAACTATGCATTCCTTTAGTTTTGCGAATTGGTATGTTTCAGCTGGCCGCGAAGAAATATCGAGCTGAGTATCATCAGCATAACAGTTGAAACTAATCCCGTATTTCCTAATATATCTCCCAGGGGTCTAAAATGTAAGCCGTGAAAGTAAGGGCCGTCACGTCGAGCATGAGGTACTCCATTACTGCAATTGTGATCAGAATGATATAATCTCATTCACTGCTCGAATTGATTGGCGGTCATACAAGTACGATTTGAATCATGCTAATGCACTTCCATTAATGCCAACAAAGTTTTCTAGTCTATTCAAAAGAATGTTGTGGTCGATAGTGTTGAACGCAGCGCTAAGAACCAGTAGCACTAATAGAGAGATACAACCACGATCAGAGGATAAGAGCAGATAATTTGTAACTCTAATGAGGGCAGTCTCAGTACTATGATACGGTCTAAATCCTGACAGGAAATCCTCACAGATACCATTTTTCTCTAAGAAGGAATATAATTGTGAGGATACTACCTTTTTTTAGTATCTTGGACAGTAAATGTAGATTCGAGATCGGTCTGTAATTAACTAGTTCTTTGGGGTCAAGTTGTAATTTTTTGATGAGAGGTTTAATAACAGCCAGTTTGAAGGTTTTAGGGACATATCCTAATGACAATGATGCCAGAATTGCAGCCAGAACTAAAGTTCTCAGTGTCATGTGATCCTTCAGAAATCATTCTAATATGATTGGTGGAAACATTTATTATCAATGCTGATAAGAAAGTTTGTGCTGCTGTATATTTTTGTGGAATAAATGCTGTTCTTTTGAATTTTCTATTTATCAAAGAATCCTGCAAAAAAGTGTTTTAAACCTTCATAATAAGAAATGTTTGCTGCGGCAAGCATTAACTGCCCTGTGTTTTTGTAATTGTTAAGTTTAAGAATTTGTAAATGAAATTGAGTTACTTGCCATTTGCATTACGGATCGTCTCAATATGTTTTCCCGTACGCTGTTCAGGCTTTGCTGTGTGCAATGCTGACAAACCAGGAGAACATCACTGTGGATCAAGTCAAGAAGATCCTGAGCGAGGAAGAGGAGGGTGGGTCTGACTCTTCACAGCAGTGCTCCTCCGAGGATGAAGATATCTTCGAGGAGATGGCCCAAGTGAGTCCTCCACGGGCACGCGAGAAGCGTCAGTGGCACGCTCGCATCCCGTCGCTGAGCACGCAGCCCGCCAGCAGCGTGGATTGGGCATGGCTGCTCAAACGTCTGCATAAACTCTGCATGGACTTGTGCAACAACTACATTCAGATGCACCTGGACCTGGAGAGTAGTGTGGGAGAGCAGCTCACCCACCGGGCCGACCCGCTCTTTTTCTTGCCCCTTTTTAATTCGGAGACCTCAACACCATCTCCCGGGGGCCTGTCGGGCCACGGAACGTCCTCGGAGGACAGCTTCCGCCTGCACCTTGAAGAGACGCCCTCAGAGGAGGTCCACAGCCCTGGTGGGTTGGGAGCAACCCTCCCCCAGCTGAGAGGAGACAGGAGGGATGGGGGGCGTAAGAAGGAATGGTGGGAGAGTGCGGGGAACAAGCTGTACACCATCGCCACCGACAAGACCATCACCAAGCTCATGATCGAGTACAAGAAACGCAAGCAGCAGCACAATCACACCACGTTTGCCAAAGATATGAAGGCGGGAGAGAAGAAAGGCGAGACGGTGACCCTGCGTTGTCCGGACTCCCCAGGGCCCCAGAGGCCTCAGCAACTGGTAGAGCAGGGGCCCATGCGTCACTCCTTCAGTGCAGGGCCCGAGCTACTGCGGCAAGAGAAGAGACCTCGATCGGGATCCACAGCCAGTTCCCACAACATCTCGCTCAGAGACTCTGAGGCACAGATACAGGTAAGACGGGGCAGGAAACAAAATATAACTACCAAAATTACGCGAACAAGCACCACTCACATCAGCTGTCAACATGTTAACGCGGGTGAATCATTTGAAAAACTTATTAATGCACTTACCAATGTTAGCAGTAAAGGGGTCATGAACTGCCTTTGTTTTTTATTTTGTACTGGTCACTGAGGCCCACTTATAAAGTTATCAAGATTTTTGCATCAGAAAACATAATTTAGAAGTAATAGTAAGCGGTGGGCGGGCCCTAAACAGGCCGGTCAGTGATGTAGAATCGGTGGGTGGGGCTAAACAGACAGGGCTGTAGAATTGTTGGGCGGGGCTAAACAGGCAGTGATGAAGAATCGGTGGGCGGGGCTAAACAGACAGATGTAGAATCGGTGGGCGGGGCTAAACAGGCAGTGATGTAGAATCGGTGGGCGGGGCTAAACAGGCAGTGATGTAGAATCGGTGGGCGGGGCTAAACAGGCAGTGATGTAGAATTGGTGGGTGGGGCTAAACATGCAGTGTTGTAGAATCGGTGGGCGGGGCTAAACAGACAGATGTAGAATCGGTGGGCGGGGCTAAACAGGCAGTGATGTAGAATCGGTGGGCGGGGCTAAACAGGCAGTGATGTAGAATCGGTGGGCGGGGCTAAACAGGCAGTGATGTAGAATCGTGGGCAGGGCTAAACATGTAGTGATTAAGAATCGTTGGGCGGGGATAAACAGGCAGTGATGTAGAATCGGTGTGCGGTGCTAAATAGGCAGTGATGTAGAAGCTGGCGTTGATCTTCTGCGGAGGCAGTGTTTAGCCACACTATTACATCATAGTGGTACATTCCACAAGCTGTGGTTTTGGCAGACTGCCTTCAATATAAGTGGTTTTACGGACCTATTGACAAGTTTGCGTCTAAAGTGCAGGAGTTTTTACGTACAAGGACTCTTATATGCCAAAAGATCAAGGGAATTTTGGTTTCTTAGTTCATGACCTCTTTAAAGTCAGCATGAAACAGAAGTTACAATCCTTCTTGAACTTGAAATAATGAATGGCAGGAATGTTGGGTCATTGTCAGATGGAGGGATTATTGTTGCACCCTCACATTGTTTGTTATTTATTGTCTTTGTTCACTAAAACAAAAACTGAAAATCTTTTTTGTTAACTAAAACAAAGCTAAAATAGAAATATTAGATGAAAGACTAACTGAAATAAAGTTGAAGTACCAAAATTACTAAAACAGAAATAATAAATTAAAGCTAAATAAAAATGTTTAGATAAAAATAAAAAATAAAAAACATGACTAAAGCACATAACAATTACAAAATCTTTCAAAAAAACAACGAAAACGAGAAGGGTTTGGCTGCAGCCTCGCACTTGCATTCTCAGACACCTGCGCTTCCGCTAGCGACGTCACTTGCAGGCTTTATTTTTTATTTTGTTCTATTTTTTATTACTTTTTGTTTGAATCTCTCAACATTTTACAACAGTAGCCAGGTGGTGAAGACAAGAAAAAAGAAACTAAATTACAATGTCACTTGCAATCGCCACTTGCACTCTCCGATACCTGCGACGTCACTTGTAATCCAATGGAGAGAAGACGCTGTAGTGATTAAACGATTACAACTAATTTAGTACTATAACATACAGGGTCCTGCAAGAAAAAGACAAGACCCGCAAATCCGTGGCCACAGAACAGCAGAATATGAACACATGCGCAAAGTCTCTCGTTAAGCGTTTTCCTCCTGTAGAAAAACATAAACACTTAACATGGCTTAATGTATTAAGATGCTATTAAAATATCAAATTAAATATACAATTTATTAATATAATGAATATGTATATAGTATTTTCCGCAAAACGTGGCATAATGGACTAAAAAGGCCAAACTCCATATGCTCCTCTACATTATTAATATACATAACTAATATGTACAGGCAAGCAGGTGAGCCTAGAATAAATGCAACACGCACAGTTTCGTGTTAAGCGTTTTTCCATATAGAATAAACTGTCTACAGCTCTTTTATATCATTGTCTTTGTCCATTAAGCTACATTACGTGTTTTATTTATAATGATTTTCTATGGGAGGAAAATATTTATCGTGCAATTTAATGCATTGCGTTCTGTGCTCGTCTGCTTGCCTGTACGGAGTTTATCCTTTTAAAATCACTTAATGCATTTCAAAAATGCCAGTTCATATTTGCTTGGTCCTGTATACTTTGATGTCAACAACAAGCACATATAGGCTACTGAATTTGTCTTTATCAGCCATTATGACAGCGTTTTGTGTAGGGGAGGACAGGGAAGTTTGCGCATTTCTGTTTAATAGCCATCGACCACAGTCATATCACCCTGCAGCCCAAGACTGGTTGCACTCTGAAGCTAAGCAGGGTTGAGCCTGGCCAGTACCTTGATGGGAGACCTCCTGGGAAAAACTAGGTTGCTGTTGGAGAGGTGTTAGTGAGGACCAGCAGGGGGTGCTCACCTGTGGTCTGCGTGGGTCCTAACACCCCAGTACAGTGACGGGGACACTATACTGTCAAAAAGCACCGTCATTTGGATGAGACGTTAAACCGAGGTCCTGACTCTCTGTGGTCATTAAAATCCCATGGAACTTCTCGTAAAGAGTAGGGGTGTAACACCGGTGTCCTGGCCAAATTGCCCCCCCTGGCCCTTGTCAATCATGGCCTCCTAATAATACCCAACCACTTGATTGGCTCTATGACACTCTCTCCTCTCCAATCTATAGCTGGTGTGTGGTGAGCGCACTGGAGCCGCTGTCCTGTGGCTGCCGTCACATCATCCAAGTGGATACTGCACACTGGTGGCGGTTGAGGAGAGACCCCCCCACCCCACATGATTGTAAAGCGCTTTGGGTGTACAACAATACACAATAAAGTGCAATAAATGCATCATTCATTCATTCATTCATTCATTCATTCATCTGTTTGCCTTGTAGTACATTAAATAATAACTATATATCGAATTTGATCTTTTAATTGAACTTAATGTATCTTAATACATACGCCATGTTAAGTGTTTATGTTTTACTACAGGAGGAAAACGCTTAACGAGAAACTTTGTGCATTGCGTTCATATTCTGACGTTCTGTGGCCACGGATTTGCGGGTCTTGTCTTTTTCTTGCAGGAACCTGTTGTTATAGTACTAAATTAGTTGTAATCGTTTAATCACCACCACAGCGTCTTGTCTCCACTGGCAACATGCACGATTTGTCGATTACAAGTGACGTCGCAGGTATCGGAGAGTGCAAGTGACATTGTAATTTAGTTTCTTTTTTCTTGTCTTCACCACCTGGCTGCTGTTGTAAAATGTTGAGCGATTCAAACAAAAAGTAATCAATAAATAGAACAAAATAAAAAAAATAAAAGACTCCAAGTGACGTCGCTAGCGGAAGCGAGTGCAAGTCTGAGAGTGCAAGTGCAAGGCTGCAGCCAGACCCTCTTGACGAAAACTGAAAATATAAAACTAAAAGCGAAATCAATATTAATAAATGCTATAATAGTATGTAAATCATTTTAAATTTAGCTGAATTGAACAAAAAAGAAAACACTTTGCAAGACAGTATTTAATCACAACAGAAGCACAACAAATCCTAACAATCACCCAAAAGCCAAAAACACATGCATATGGCACTGATGGAGTTCTCCCTCAGAAGGTCTAAATAACCTCCCATTTTGTGGGACTTTGTGGAATGTTATGTTGCTTGAATTTTGAATCTCTGCTATTTTATGCATTTCTTTGTGTGGAAAATAAAAAAAAATTATATTGAAACAATATTACAAGCTACAAATGCATTTTGACATGAAAAGAAATTAATATAGAGTCAAATGACAGAACTTTCAACAAATTAACCGTATTGTTTTGGAATTGCATAATTATTTTATGTGAACTTGTATTTGTCCATTTTTCTGTCCAGGCCTGGACCAACATGGTCCTTACGATCCTGAATCAGATCCAGGTCTTGTCGGATCCCACGTTCATTGCCCTGCAGCCAGCAGTTTTCCCCTGTATCAGTCAGCTGACCTGTCATGTGACTGACCTCAGAGTGCGGCAAGCAGTGCGCGAGTGGCTTGGACGAGTGGGTCGCGTTTATGACATCATCCTGTGATGACTTGCTCTTTCTTGATCTCCAACGGCCTTTTCCATGGAGCTCTTTTCCTTGTGCTTTACTGTTTGCCTCGGCATACGCTCATAATTCTGTGATGCTATTACCTGCTTAACTTTGCTAACTTTTATATTGTAGTGCACAGTGATCTGTGTAATACAAATCCCATTTGTGAATGTTCTTCGATATTCATGCTATTATATTCAGAATCTATATTTTTATTTCTTCATTTCTCTGAAAGTTTATTGGCTTCAAACGTACATGTGCCATGTATAGGATTATGTTGTTTTTCAGGGTGTTTTCTGTCATCTAGCCCTTTAAAACTTCAACTTTAAAGTCCCGTGAACATTTCAATTAGTTAAAATCATTGCACAATGAAATGTGGAACTTAATGCACCTTTTTTAATGCATTGATTAATAATATATCTAAAGCACGAACCTATGCTTTGCTAATGCAGTTTTATGTTGCTATAGTAGTATTACCTCAATGCATTTCCAAAATATACAATGCATGCAATGCTTTAAAACATATTCTTTCCCACATATTTTACTCAGAATAAAACACTGTAAAACCCCACATCCCTTTGTAGACTCTCCTGATATCAGATCATAGAGTATTAGGCCTTGTTAAAAATCAGTAGGCCAGATGTTTTTGTCTGTAAATGTGGAAGCATTAAAGTCAAGTTCAACTTTCACAAGAAAGCTGATACGCAAACACTTCACTAGCTCTCAAAATGCCCATAAACCTCATTCTGTTTAGTCCTGTCAGCCATAGATTCCACTACCCACAATCCAATGGGAGTCTGTGGTTTAAAACATCAGATACTGGCCACATAACACTACATCTGACTAAGCTTGAAGAAACTTTTAAGTTGAGTGGCCAGAAATATAATCTACAGTAGTATACTTTTCATAGCTGCACCATTTGTTGTCTTAAAAGTATAAAAGCAGGAGGTTACTGAACTCATTGAAGCTATTATACATTTGGAATTTAGGTACATTTTTAACTGGAGACTATTCACAATCGGTATTTATTCAAATTGGATTAAATTCCACTTTTGGAGGCATACAGTTTTATCGCTTTATTCCAAATACATTTTATTTCTTGATCTAGAACTGCAGTTGCTTGAATAATATTTTTCTGTCCTCAGTCATCTGCATGTATTATGTATATGTTGATTTTGTGTGCTTAAAGGATGCATTTTATTTATTTTGTGATGCCTACAGTTTTTTTGTTGTGAGAAATTTGCTCAGCACATATGACAAGTTACAAAGAAACAGTTTGTATCGAATTCATATACTTATTTTAAAAAATCTACCGTGCAGTACATCATGTGCAATGGGAGTTCTAGAAAATTGGAAACGATATATAGATATTCTTTACATATATTCAGTGCACACAGCCTGTTGCATAATCATAGTCAGAATGTATAATCCTTTGCTCCATTTTCTCTTATTCTGTTGTGTTTATGGCAACTAACCAACAGGGAGAGATTAAAAAGGATGTTTAAAGGGACCAAAGACAAATTTATATTCGATATCAGTGTTCTGAAAAAACTATTCTGTACTTTAGTTTTAGCAAATCAAACGTGTGTTGTTGTTTTTTTTTTATAGTTAAAAGCCTGATTTGTCCAGAGTAGGAAAGGATTTCTTTTTTTTTTTCATTCTCCCGGTATAACAACAAACTGAGGTGTAGTCTACATTTATCTACTTTGTGTTGAGTAGTGGACAGCACAAAGTTCTGATTGAAATCAGATTGTGAAAATGTTTAGACAATATTTTGTATAACAATATATATATAATTTTTTGACTTGTGAATCTAAACTTGCAGCACTCTGTCTAAATCCACAGGAAAACTCTATGGATTATGTTGTGCGGAATTAAGCTAAAGCTACAAATGCAAGCTATTACAGATTTCCATGGACTACTCAAAACATGTCTTAATTTCAGCTCGGCTAACATGTTCAATTCATAATGCCACTCCATTTTACAGTACACCAACTTTAATAATCCCATAATGTGCCATGAATATATTCTTTTAAGTATTATAGCAAGAATAATACTTGTGTGATTTGTTCTGGAGCGAGTGCACTCGGTATGTACCAGTACTTACTTTGCTGCGTGCTGTTTATTATCAAACTTTCAGTCAGTTGCAGTTTATGTGCATTACGCTGAATGTGTTCTGAAGTGTTTGTTAGATAATTTATGTTGTACGTGTTGAAGAATAAATAAGCAGTTACCGGCTGTGTGTGTGTTAGTTTTTACTGGAGTGAACCTGTTTGCTTTTCTTTTGATAGGATTCTTCATTTATCTTGTCACTAATTTTTGAAATCCCTCTTGCTTTTGATTGGAGATATGGATTTTTCAGTTATCAAGCAGATGTTGATATAATACTGATGTGTCATAAGAAACACAAACTTAGATGGCCCCCAAAAGTAGACACTTTAAGAATTGTATTAATGTAACTGTATTAGATGATAAAATATCAAACCAATTTTGCCTTTATTAAAACAAGATATTTGTCTTAATTTTGAACAATGTCTATTCTATACATTTCATATTCTCGTGTTAGCTGCTTCTAAGACTTTTGGCCAATTTTGGACCATCCCTCCCCACATACCGGTTTCTGTTTATGAATATTTGTAGGTTGTCTTGATAGCACAGCTCTCTTTAGGTTATGCCACAGCATCTCTACTGGCTCAAGGTCAGGACTCAGTAAAACACATACTGTTTGTTATTCTTTCAAGCGTTCTTTAGTCAGTATTACTTGTGTGATTTGGGTCCTTGTGTTGTTGCATCATCCAGCCTCTCTAGAAACTAGTAGTTTGGTTTGTGTTGTCCTTGCACAAACACCATTCTTGTTCAATGTTTTTCTGAAAGTGGGCACATGAACAAAGAATTTGTTTGTAGAGCTTTCTGGAGGTTATTTGCAGTTATACTTGGGATTTCAGGATTGCCCATTGTTTTCTTAGAGCGATCGAAGAAGAACATTTGATGAATGTCATGTCTTTAAGCAACTTTTTGTCACGTTTTCCAGCTGTACTGCATTTTTGAGCTATAATAAGACTTGAGGCATGGTTCACACTAACCAGTCTTTCTTGAGAAGAACAGATTTGTCAATAGCCAATCTTTGTGTGCCTTTATTCAAAGCACAGGGCTTCTGTGCGACCCCCACTTCCAATCTCATTTCCTTCGTTGGCTCCAATTAATTTATTGAAGTCGTAACACAGATGTTCACTTACTTTTTCCAGCCTGCCCTGTCAATGATCACTCCGTCAGATTGTATTTGTCTATAATTGTGACAAATTAAGATCATAAACTCTTGCTGCTCTATATATCAGCCCATCTCCATAGCAAGTGGGCGTAAGGCTTTATATGACCTTATACGGCTCAAGTTTTTTGGTTTATTCATTGAAAAAAATTGTTTTAAATAGCTCAGCAGCTAGCATAAGTTAGGTCTGTTTCCAAAGCAGTGGGAATGGACCCAGATAACCTCACAGCTGTGCAATGTAGGCCATTTGTGTTAAGACTCTGGGCTTCGATGGTCAGTTCCCATTGATTGGACGCTCTGGCACAAACTTTTGATCCCTGCTTGTGTCAAACTGTTTCTGCTTCATATGACGGCCACAGGATAAGCCATTAAAGCTAGATGTGAGCTGCAGTTTCTGATCAGCACTCTCTTACAGATTAAACATGCGTGTGCTTATGGATAGCAGCTGGATTCAGTTCGGCCCTGCGGGACGGGGCTCAGATGACTGGGGCACAGGCGCATCCACACCTCCTTCAACTGAGGACCGTCTTAAGGTAAAACACTTTAGTTTGCTTATGGACTAAGGGGTATAAGGTTTGGGTACTAAAGTACTACCCTTGAAACCACAGGCCACTTAATCACATAGTGAGATGCATCCTTGCACCATCATCTCATCACAGTTAACATCTTCATACACATTCCACATTTCATTGAATTCATGTAACAATTCTTCTAGTGTACTGGGAGAAGGAAGCAGCACACTGGTCTACCAGTCATACTGTAGATCAAGCTCAATAATTAATCACCGTTTTGATACTACAAGAGAAAGGATGTTTTCCCTGGTGAATTTGACGACTGTGTTTCAGACAAACTGCATGACACTCAGATTAAGTGCTAAACCTCAAGTAACATCTGTTTTTGGTTCTTTTGTCTGTTCTCCAAAATGTACAGTTTTTGTTTTAAAATAATTTTAAAGGGGTCATATGATGTTGCTAAAAAGAACATTATTTTGTGTATTTGGTGTAATGAAATGTGTTTATGCGGTTTAAGGTTCAAAAAACACATTATTTTCCACATACTGTACATTATTGTTTCTCCTCTATGCCCCGCCTTTCTGAAACACAGATTTTTACAAAGCTCATCGATCTGAAAAGCGAGGTGTGCTCTGATTGGCCAGCTATCCAATGCGTTGTGATTGGCCGAATACCTCAAGCGTGTGACGGAAATGTTACGCCCCTTACCATACTGTGATGCCGTGTCCCGGCCGGAGCGACGAGACAAAAACATTAAAACCCATTATAAACGAGGCATTTGTTGCATCCAGTGGGGACATAATTACGGATTATAATGACTTATACTGTCTTTTTACGCATTGCGTTGCATCGCGCCGCGTAAACAAAAAGCCATGTCTGCATTTTTGATCGGAGAAATTACAAACAACAAGCACTACTCTCCACTGCCCAAAATTCGCGTTTGAATCGTAAGTGGCAAATCCTTTAAATATAAAAATGTACTTACAGTCTTTGAGTCAGAACAGACGGCATTGTAGTCTACTCTCCCAGGATCAGGAATGGTCCTCCATAAAATGTGCTGCACACTTCTGGATATTTGGGTTAAACTGTTCTTGAACAGTGTGGTAAATACAACTTAACCATTGATTTCTAGTCGTGTCCTCTTTTGGAAGACCAAACAAAGTATTTGCGCTTTCACAACGAAACGCGTCACACACGGCGATCTGGATGAGCGGATCACTCTAGACTATTATCAGGAGAGTCTACAAAGGGATTGTGGGTTAACAGTGTTTTATTCTTAGTAAAATATGTGGAAAGATATGTTTTTAAGCATTGCATGCTTGTATATTTTGGACATGCAATTGAGTAATACACTATAGCAACATAAACAAACAAATTCGTTCGCTTTCACAACGCAGCACACCGTGCCTTCACTACATAGCGCGGCAACAACAATACCCAGCTAGAATAAAGTTACGCCTTTTTTCTTTGTGTGAACATTTGGACGGCGTTATGCAAATCTTCCCACATAGTGAGGTAGACATGTGGGGGCGTGTTAGAACGAGCTGTTTTAGGGAGGCGTGGTTTAACTTTTATGAAGAATATCTCTTTGGATTTGAGACTTTAGTCTTTGCAACTTTACAGATCTTCTTTATGCACCAAGAGCTCGTAACACTCCAAAGATAAAGGAAAAATTTGAAATTGCATCATATGACCCCTTTAAATAAATTTTTTAGCAAAGATCCTGTGCTAATCTCAGCCGTCACCACCACAAGGACAGGAAAATTGTATCTCATAAATGTAATTTTGATAAGTTTAAGAGATGTTATGAAAAACTCCAATCTGTGTGGGTACAAAATACCCTAAAAGGATGTGAGAAGGTTTTTCATGTTCCCATGTAACATAGTTGACTGGACACATTGTTAACAATTGTACACAATAATTAGCACACAAACTTAGTCTCCTCTGACACATTGTTTTTTGTCATAATTGAATTTATCTATGGCAATATATATTACCAGTGAGATATATTACTACCAGTCAAACGTTTTTGAACAGTAAAATGTTTTAATGTTTTTTAAGAATTCTCTTCTGCTCACCCAGCCTGCATTTATTTGATCAAAATACAATAATATTGTGAAATATTTGTATTTAAAATAAGTGCTTTCTATTTGAATATATTTTAAAATGTACTTTATTCCTGTGATCAAAGCTAAATTTTCTGGATCATTACTCCAGTCTTCAGTGTCACATGATCCTTCAGAAATCATGCTGATTTGCTGCTCAATAAACATTTATTATTATTATCAATATTCAAAACAGTTGAGTAAAAAAAATTTCAGCATTCTTTTATGAATAGAAAGATCAGCATTTATCTGAAAGAAAAAGCTTTGTAACTAGGCCTCTATACCATTCAAAAGCTTGGAATCAGTATATATATAGCCTGAAAACAAAACTCACCTGCCTATAGCCTTAGTAATCCTGAAGACATTGATTAGTTTGTTCAGGTGTGTTTGATTAGGGTTTGAGCTGAACTCTGCAGGACTGCGGCTTTCTAGGACCGAACTTGCCTACCCCTGCACTATACCATTCAAAAGCTTAGAGTCAGTATAATTATTATAGTTCTATTAGGGTGACCATATGTGCCATTTTCCCAGGACGTGTCCTGGCCAGTATTTCTATATTGCCTAAAATATCTAGGTTTTGGCTTTGTTTGTGTGTGCAGAACGATCGGTGTATGACATCAAAAATACCTTAGCATTTTGAAAGCACAAGAACCGTCTGTATGGTATTTTGAATGTCTACACCGATCAGTCTGCACACTCAAACCAAGAAAAACCTAACATTTAGGCAATAGAGAATCCTGTCCAGGACGCGTCCTGGAAAATGGCGCCATATGGTCACCCGAAATATATAAGTAGATATATTATCTCATCATATATATATATATGATATATATTATATATATTTATATCTATACTGGGGTGTTAATTACTTTTATTTAGCAAGGATGTTTTAAATTGATAAAAAGTGATGATAAAGACATTTATAATGTTACAAACATTTTCTATTTCAGATAAATGCTGTTCTTCTTAACTTTCTATCCATCAAAGAAACCTGAAAAAAAATCTACTCAGCTGTTTTTAACATAATAATAATAATAATAAGAGATGTTTCTTGAGCACAAAATCAGCATGTTGGAATTATTTCTGAAGGACCATGTGACTGGAGTAATGATGCTAAAATTTCAGCTTTGAAATCACAGGAATAAACATTTTAAATTTATTTTCAAATATAAAAGTTATT
Organism: Sinocyclocheilus anophthalmus; assembly: GCA_018155175.1. NCBI lineage: Eukaryota > Metazoa > Chordata > Actinopteri > Cypriniformes > Cyprinidae > Sinocyclocheilus > Sinocyclocheilus anophthalmus. Next base: position 67,277 of record JADLZN010002936.1, read on the forward strand.
TTAAATAGTAAAAATATTTAAAAATTTTTACTGTTTTGCTGTACTTTGGATAAAATAATGTAGGCTTGGTGAGCAGAAGAAACTTCTGAAGATATATATAGATATAATATAATATATATATATTATTAGTATATAGAGAGTCCTGAGGTAGGATCAAATTTCAAAGTAATCAAATCTAAAGACTAAGGCAATACAGACATGTCTGAAAACCAAACCATAGACGAGCCATACAGGGGAATATACAGTAAATAACCAGGATGAATGAGGGAGAAAGCCAGGAACATACAGGATTAATCAATCATCCAGTGAGTACCTGTGGTAACAAATGAATCCGTGGCTAAACACAGCGAAGAACGCAGAGTCAATTATTCCCTTCTCACACCATGTCTACCTCAAGCCATTGTTCAATGTCACGTTTTTAGTCCTTGAAATGTTCCTTGTGTGTAAACTAATTTTCAAAAGCAGTGATGTCTTTTTGTAGACCAACTTAGATGTTTAGCACAACTGACTCTTGACCAAAACTCAATAGTTTTTTTCCCATTGGCTTTTGTATTATTGCAAAAAACAAGCTCTGTGACCACTAGAAAGTTTATGATTCTTACACGTTTTGCTTATCATGACAGTCTCACAAATTAACTCATTTGCTCATTTCTCATGCTCATAATATATATATATATATATATATACAGTATATATGTCATCTGTGCAGTACTTTAGGTAATATACTTTACGTAATATACGGCTTAAATCTTTCTTAGTATTCTAAACATTTTTAAACTAGATTGTAAAATATCTGATAATTAGATTATCCTATTTATGGAAGCAAATGTATTTTGTGTTTTAAATTTTATAATGATCTTGTCGATTGCTAAGTCATCTGGACTATGTGGCCTGTTTTACAAATTCATCCATTCCCCCCAAAATATATGAAAGTGGTTTTATAGTTACCTACATAATGTGTTTGTTCATGTTTACTCTTTTACTCTATTCCCCATAGTGTTGTGTATTTAAATGTTTAAAACATAAAATAAACACCATGTGGTTGAAAATACTGAACAGTTGCAATATATGACAAGCGTTCTCTGAACAAGTCCCTCTCTGGCACAACTGCCAGCCAAAGGCTGCATCTAAAATCGCATACTTCCCTACTCTATAATAGGTAAGAAACAGTATGTGAAATGAGTAGTATGTCTGAATTCACAGCATTCATAAAACAGTAGGCAAAAAGTTCCCAGATGACCTACTACTTCCGGTGAGATTCTGAAGTGTGCATCCGATTAAAACTTTACTATCCCATAAGGCCTACTCCATAGACAGAACATACATTTTTAATGGTTGCAAAGTAATTACTTACTCAAAACAAGTACCTGCTCAAAGCATATGCTATTTTGGACCCAGCCTGTGTCATCGTCTTCCTTTTTACCAAAATGCTTAAATCGACATGAGTTGTGATAGCCTTTTCTTCTCTGTTGTGATGTACATCCACGGCTTCTCAAAGAAGAAAAATGAAGGGCAGGCCATCAGTAATTTGTCGATAATTACATCAGGATATTTGTCGTTTGCTAGGAAGTTATTTTGATGAAAGATTATGAGGGCACAATCAATAAATCATTTATATAAACACTGCATTCATCTATAAAAAATTGTAATTGTCAGTTTTGATTGCATGGTGACTTTAAGGAACAGACCTTGTGATCATCATGTCATTTCTTAAGTTTCTATTCGGATGTGTTGTCAGGGCTACTGGAACGAGCTGGCTTCAAACAAGGTCGAAGAGAGACCGGAGGCTACGCTGTATGTTGTCATAGTAACGGGCTCCCTGCTCGTCCTCGCTGGAATTGCCTTCTTTGTTTTCAAAAGATGTTTCCGGGCGAAGGAGAACACAACCAAAGTCATAACTCTGGATTTTGACGACGCTGATGGCACTGCTGAATTTCTGTCCACTTTGGAGGAAGGAGATGGCACTGAAGACGGGAATGATGGGGTTTTTCTGATGGTTTATCTGCCGGCTCCATACGAGAAAACCCTCACAAAGATAGCCCGTGCTGCAAGCACCTCTAGCTCACATAATGATGTGGAGATTGTGCAATTACACACAGAGACCTCCACTGATCAAGAGTGAGGATTCATGCCCTCCAATGCAAAATGTGTATTACTGATCCACATAACGTATCAACACTAACAAAAAGTACTGTACATGATACTACGGTAGTAGCACAATTGTTTTCATTGAAGTACCCGGTGTAGTGCATGAATATGGCTATCATTCATATCATCTAATACCATCAGGGTACCAGCACACCAGTGTTTGTAAGGGAACTTGTTTTTTAATCTCTATAATCTATGAAACTGTAAAAATGTCAAAAAAGTCATGAAACGGCTACAAAATGATTCACATTTTTATTAATTTTACCATAATGCAGTAGTTTTGAATTCTAGTAGTATTATATACCTATAATAAAGTGTGTATTCACATAGAAAATACAATATAGTCTTGTTTGTCCTACATGTTAAATGCTTTTAATAGCTATGCAACATTTTTACAGTTGCGCACTGCTTATATCTCAGTTTTCTTTATGGTAACACAATTTTAATGTACGTTTCCATCAGGAATGGAGCTTTTTTCCTCCCAAAAGTGTAAGTTAGTAGTTAGCAGTGATAGTTAAAGGGGTGGTTGACTGCGATTTCACTTTTTTTAATGTTAGTTAGTGTGTAATGTTGCTGTTTGAGCATTAACTATATCTGCAAAGTTGTGGCGCTGAAAGTTCATTGCAAACTAAGATATCTTCTTTTAAAATTCTGGCAGTTTAATGCCTACAAAAACGGCTCGTAGGGACTACAGCGAGTTACTTCCCGGGTTTGTGACATCACAAACCCCGCCCGCGGAACATGTAACCAAGGGAGCGGGGCCATGCTTTAGAGAAGAGGAAGAAAACTAGGGGTGCACATAAAAATCTGTTCATATATGAATCACGATTCTGTCTCCTAACGATTCTAATGGATTCAAAAGTTTCCAAATCAATGTCTCTTCACAAGCTCTGCATTTCTTTCTCTCTCCCTTATCTCTCATTCAGATCATCAGCTCAGCTCAAACAATGAACTGTTCCATTTATACACTTATTTTCACATAGCTATGAGAAGCGTTATACACGCGTGTGTGGTTGCCGTACTGTATTAAAACTAATCAGGATAAAACCATATATTAAAAGCTAACAGAAGCAGTAGCATTTACAAATAACCATTAAGAGCCGTGCTTGCACAGGTTCTGCGCGATCATCTTCACTAATATCCTCTGGGCTCAAATTGATAAGCAATATTAATGACGCCGTTGTTTACAATACAACCGGAGCACATGCCGCTGAGGTGAGGGGCGGAACCGTTAGACGCACACTAGAGGTGGTTTAGCCAATCACAACACACTGGGCTAGCTAACCAATCAGAGCCCATCGCCTATTTCTGAGGGAGGGGCTTCATAAAAACAGGAAATGATCAGCGTGTTTATAGGAGAAGGGACAGAGCCGTGTGGAATAAAGGTAAATTATGTGAAAAATAATTTTTTTTTTTTTTAAACGAAGCATTAACACATGTTAGACTGCACCCCATAAACACAATCAAGTCTAGAAAAAAAGTCAACCACGCCTTTAATATCCGCAAATATGCCACATCATGTGTTTTGTTTTATTATTAAATTCACCTGCAAGCAAAGTGAAATAAAATTTGAATTACATGTTGTTGATTTCTAATGCTTATGAGTGTTTGTAGTGATTCTCTGAACAATATATTTGTATATCATAGTATAGGCATTACTTGGGTAAAAAGAACACATCATTTTTTAACCACATGTAAAATTTCAACTTTGAAGCTGTTTTGATCACAGACGGTAAATGTAAATTTGCCAGGTCAAACTGTGAGGCCCTGACCATGTGAGCTGAGGAAGGCAAGACCATTCACAATTCATCATGCAGATAGATTGGTATATAAGTCAATGGGTAAATTTCATCTTTAATGAAAAAAACATTTTTGATTTTTTTTAAAGCTAAAAAAGGGTTTTTAAAAGGGTTTTTACAGGGTTACCTTCGCTGTACCAAGTGTTGTGGGCGTATATTGGAGAGCAACTGATATTCCAAAAGTTCCTGGTTACTGTTTTATACTTAAGCAAACTCATATTTCTTGAAAAGAACTGTCTGTAATTAGTGTATAGACAGACTATATATAAAGTATGAAGAAGTGAAGAAACGATGCAGACTGGCCCCCTAAAATTATTTGTATTAACTTGTCACACTTGCTTGAGATTTTTTGAAAACTATTGTTTTGCAGTGACTTTGAACCAGATATCAAGCTATCAAAGTGACTTAATGAAGTTACATTTAAGTTCATTTGATCAACTACCAGAATATGTCACACTACTTTTTCTTCTTTTTGAATACAAATATCTATTTTGTCATTTGTACCAAACAAACTTAGTAAATTCTTAGCTTGTAAAGTATGATTATGCTATTACTACTGTATATTTCTTTAAATACTTCTCATTTTTTCATAATGTTTTCATTTTTTGTAGGCTCAAACAAAACATTTTCAAGTGGCCCCTAACCAAAGCTTGCTTCAGTACCTCCTATCGGGTGAACATCTTGAAATCACGGGTGCGATGATTTTAATATATATTCCTGTAGCACACGTAAAGCGACATGTTTAAACTCTGGAACTGAATGACACCGTTGAAACATGCTAACAAAGCAGGAAAAAGGATATTGATTTTATTCAGTGCTCTTTTTAATTTGTATTTTAACCTAACAGTTTTTTTTTCAACTGCTTACATTTTCAAAACTTTTCCTCTTTTTTTTTTTTCAAAACTTTACACACAAATCCAAGAATTGCACACAAAATGCTTCACATCTCTTGCAAAATGAAGCACTGCATTTAAAATACCAGAAACACATCTCAAAATAATATATTTTGTATACATCATATACACACACAGTTATTCAAAACCTAAAGCTCATGTACATTTCTGTACAAGATTGAAAGTAATTGGCAGAGAGATGTTGAAAAATTCACGGTAAACACAACAGCAAGATTGAAACCAAACTGTAATCATTTGTGGTTGTGAATACGGTATTACACAGTACAAAAGAAAAGAAATACATCAACCAAGTATAGTTGTGTAGATGTGTATTTATAGGCCTGTTCTAAAGCCATGATTGGTTGGTGTTCAGTGAAGCACATGTGAGACGCTGATGAATTAGTGTGCCATTTTGATTGGTTGTGTTAAAAAAAATTTAAAAAAAAAGGAAATCAAGATACTTTTGAATTGAAAATTGAAATTGAAAAAGGTTAGAGAAAAAACGTACTGCGCCATGGTACAACAGTAATAACCATTCTCTCAAGAAAAAAAACTCGTAGTCTTGAGCGCAAATGGAGAAAAACTAACTTGGAAGTTTTTAGAATTGCGTGGAAAAACAGTATGTCCAGCTATAGACAGGCTCTAAAAGCTGCCAGGGCTGAGTATATCCACAAACTCATAGAAAATAACCAAAAACAATCCTAGGTTTTTATTTAGCACTGTGGCTAGATTAACAAATAACCAGACACAACCCGATCTAAATATTCCCTCACAGTTTAATAGTAATGACTTTATGAATTTCTTCACTGATAAAATAGATAACATCAGAAATACAAACAAATGTATTCTACAGCATCTAATACTTCAGCTTCATTCATCGCACCAAAAGATAAACTGCAGTGCTTTACAACTATAGGACAGGAAGAGCTAAATAAACTTATTACTGCATCTAAACCAACAACATGCCGGTTAGATCCTGTACCCACTAAATTACTGAAAAGTGTTGTTACCTGTAGCAGAAGAACCACTTATCAATATTATTAACTCATCGTTATCTCTAGGTCACATCCCAAAACCATTCAAGCTGGCGGTTATTAAGCATCTTATTAAGAAACCACAACTAGATCCTGGTGAACTGGCTAATTACAGACCCATCTCAAATCTTCTGTTTATGTCTAACATTTTAGAAAAAAAGTTGTGTCTGCTCAATTGTGCTCCTTCCTGCAAAAAAAAAAATATCTCTATGAAGAATTCATAGGCCCCACCATAGCACAGAAACTGCAAAAAATTACAATTGACTTGCTTCTTGCTTCAGACCAAGGCAGCATCTCATTGCTAGTTTTACTTGATATTAGTGCTGCATTCGATACTATAGATCATGACATACTCATAGATCGATTACAAAACTATACAGGTATCCAAGGGCAGGCTTTAAGATGGTTTAGATCCTACCTGTCCGATCGCTACCACATTGTACATTTAAATGGGGAGTCATCTCAATTATCACAGTAAAATATGGAGTGCCACAAGGATCTGTCCTAGGTCCTCTGCTATTTTCGATATACATGGTGCCCCTTGGTAATATTATTAGAAAATACGGGATAAGTTTCCACTGTTATGCCGATGATACTCAAATATATCTCAACAAGACCAGATGAAAATTATATAAGCTAACAGAGTGTGTTAAAAATATAAAACATTGGATGACCAATCATTTTCTCCTATTAAATTAGGATAAGACAGAGATATTACTTATTGGACCAAAAGACAGTACGCAGAATCTTTTGGATTACAATTTGCAACTAGACGGATTTACTGTTACTTCCTCTACAGTCAAAAGTCTGGGTGTTATATTAGATAGCAACTTGTCTTTTGAAAATCATATTTCCCATGTTACAAAAACAGCATTCTTCCATCTTAGAAACATTGCCAAGCTACGAAACATGTTACCTGTTTCTGATGCAGAAAAAGCTAGTTCATGCATTCATGACCTATAGACTGGACTATTGTAATGCACTGCTAGGTGGTTGTCCTGCATCTTCAATAAACAAGCTACAGGTAGTCCAAAATGCAGCGGCTAGAGTCCTTACCAGGTAAAGAAAATATGATCATATTACCCCAATTTTATAGTCTCTGCTCTGGCTACCTGTTAAGTTCCATATCAATTACAAAATATTATTACTTACCTATAAGGCCCTTAATGGGTTAGCTCCTGCGTACCTAACTAGTCTTCTACCACGCTACAATCCATCATGCTCCCTAAGGTTCGCAAAACTCTGGACTTTTGGTAGTTACCTAGGATAGCAAAGTCCACTAAAAAAGGTAGAGCTTTTTCATATTTGGCTCCCAAACTCTGGAATAACCTTACTGATAACGTTTGGGGTGCAGACACACTCTCTCTGTTTAAATCTAGATTAAAAGACACATCTCTTTGGCCAAGCATTCAAAATATGCATCTCATAATCTTTACTGCAGTCATAATCTTTTACTGAAGTTATATCTAATCAAATGCACATTAATATTCTTTAGCTTGGGTTAAACAAATCAATTTTGCTGGGTTGGAACAGCAGCTACACTAATTATGTTTGTCTTGTTTCTGTTTTTTGCCACGGGATTAACATCCCGTGGTAACTAGGATTTACACAAGCTTCAGTCTGGATGCAGAACACCTGAGAAGAGATGATGCAACCCCTCAGAGGACCTCAGATGATGCCCAACCCTGAAACAACATACAGAACTAAAACATTTTGCTATAAGTTTGATTGCATAATAATAATTGCTGTTAATAGTGTTCAACGTCTGTTTTATTACGTCTTATATTGATTTTTCCGTATTGCTGGTTGTCTGGTCAGAGGAGAACTGGTCCCCTGACTGAGCCTGGGTTCTCCCAAGGTTTTTTTCTCCATTTCTGTCACCGATGGAGTTTTGGTTCCTTGCCGCGGTCGCCTCTGGCTTGCTTAGTTGGGCACACTTAATTTCCAGCGATATCGTCCACTTGATTGCACAGACACTATTTAAACTGAAATAAGCTGGATGTGGACATCACTGAATTCAATGATGAATTGCCTTTAACTGAAAATTGAGTGTTTAGTTTTGTCATTTTGCATTATTGACACTAGTTTCCTAATTAATGCTGTTCAGTTGCTTTGTCACAATCTGTATTGTTAAAAGCGCTATATAAATAAAGGTGACTTGACTTGACTTGACTTCCTGGTAGATTTTTGTGTGTTACACAGAGAATTGTGTGTTGTCTTGCAAAAAAGTGTTTTATGAAATTGAAAACTGAGTTAAAGGCTGAGAATTAGCATATGATTTTACAGATTTGGTGTGTGCTTCTGGTGTTTGAGTGTCAGGTTTCACAAATTGTGTGACAAGTAAAGTATTTTTTATGTAAGCAGCTGGAAAAAAAACCCCCTGTAAGATTAGAGCTCAGGAAATAATACTTTTCAATGTCAGCAAGTACTGCTGTGCATTCCTCCTACAGCATATTCACAAGATCACATTTAAAATGCATCTGCTTTATTAAAAAAAAAAATCAATTTTATTACAAACATTCAATACATTTAATTATACAATAAATAAATCATCATTCTCATTAAAGGCATTAATATGGTCTCAGACAAGCAACTTTTACTGATCCCCGCTCTTCTTCTGTGTGGGGTCTAAATTTGTGCCTTCATAAATGACTTTATTTTTTATGCCATCCTGAATCATTCTGTGCTGAACACGCAGCTTGGCATTATTATATCTGCAGTAAAACCTGTATAAAAAAAGCATCAGATAATATGTCAGATAATCATAAAATCTGTCAAGAACATTTATTGCATTTTTTATCATTTTAAAAGGATTTCCATGACAATTAATCATAATTTCCCCCATTCTATTATTAATAAATCATGGTAGTATTTGTTGTGCTGTGTTTTATTTACACTGATTTAAAAAAATACATATTATACTTCGTACTGTAAATTAAAAAACTCTTCCGTTAAATTACAGAATTGAGAATATAATTACCGTATTGACCCGAATATAAGACGATGTTTTTTTCTTGGAAACACATCTGAAAATACGCGGTCGTCTTATATTCAGGGTCTCGACTTTGACATGTCAATAATACACCAACAACAATAGGTGGCGCCAAATACGCATACAACGAGTGTGCCATAAAATACGTAATGTAATGTGTGTTGTAAAGATCGCGAGAAAAAACAAAAGAGAAAGAAAAGCTTACAGCTGCATGAGTCGTGACTGTCACTTTAGCCTGATGGGACCAAACTCTCTTTGTGATTTTAAAACGTAAGACAGTACCCAGATTTGAAGACTACAGTAAGATTTAACTTCTACTGTTAATAAGATTTTGGTAGGCTACTATTAGATGGATAGCCTAAACGTCCTAATTCAGATGGGCTACCTGTTTTTTTTTTTTTTTTTTTTTAATGATATCAAAAAGTGTATATTTTTAAATGTGATTGTTGGTACATTTTACCAGTTTTTACCATGCTTTCAAAACAAAAATTAAAATAGGAAAAAAATGCAATATGAAAATAATTGAAGACAAAATGTGTTTACCAAGAAAAAACAAGATTTGTTTTTTAAAAAAACTTTTTCCAAAAGGTACATCTGGAAAAAGGGGGGTCGTCTTATATTCGGGAAATACCGTATAATGACAGCAGCAGCATGTGAGAGCATGTCACACTGTTTTTGAAGCACAGACCAGAGACCAGTGTTGCTAAGCATGAATCTGCGACCCACATCACACGACCATCTTGACTATACTGGGAATGACAAGTGACAGCAGAAAAAAAAATCTTACACAAAAGAAAATATGTGACATATGATCATTACAAGTCGGTCAAAATTCAATCACTCACTTACTTGTTGCCAAAAAGTGCACCAATCCTGCCACCAGTGAACCACCTGCACCATGAAGAATAGATTCTCGAGCACAAGGCGTATTCTGGATATCATGGATACCCATGACCTTCATGCCCTGTGCGTGTTAAGATGGAATTTGTTCATTCATTTGAATAAAAAGTTCACTGATTACAAAACCTGTAATGTGTATCATTACCACTTACTAACTACATTGATTTAAAGGGGTCATATGATGCTTTTTTAAAGATCATTATTTTGTGTATTTGGTGTAACAGAATATGTTGACATGCTTTAATGTTCAAAAAACACATTCTTTTCAAATACTGTACATTATTGTAGGTCCTCTATGCCCCGCCTGTCTCAAACGCTTCGTTTTCTACAAAAGTCCCCCGTCCGACAAGCGCAGTCTGCTCTGATTGGCCAGCTGACCCAGTGCATTGTGATTGGCCGAACACCGCAAGCACTCGTCGGAAATGTAACACCCCTTACCATAATCACCAGCTTCATCTTTCAAAATAAATGTAAAGACAGTAAATAATGTAATTAGTTTTACCATCAGTTCAAGCCCGAAAGGGAACAGACACAGTAATGATGCAGTACACAAACCGCGGTTAAGACAGCTGACTCCACTGTGATGTGACGCTGTCTCTCTTTCTCTCACACACACACACACTCACACAACACCACACACACACACGATGCACAACACTCCGCATGTGAACAGTCAATAGCAAATACTTAAACTAATAACAAAACAGTAGCTGATTCAGAAGCGCCAGATTGTCATAGCAAAGTCAGAATGACCTCCTCTCCTAGATTCACGAAACAGTCGTACATAAAATGCATTGCTGTTCTGTTGTAAGTCATCTTAAAGATTCCTAAATGCATCTACTTCCGGAAGGCCAAATAAAGTGCTTTTGCTTTCACACCGAAACACACAGCGTTCTACTGACATGCTGCATTCACCACTAAACTGCGTTACTGAAACCCACGCTTTCTTTCTTTGCGTGAAACATTTGGGTGCATTCTGTAATGATTTTCACATAGTGATGTAGATATGTGGGGGGGGCGTGTTAGAACGAGCCGTTTTAGGGGGGCGTGGCAGAGTCTTAACTTTGATAAAGAATATCTCTTTGGTTTTGAGACTTTAGTCTTTGCAGCTTCAGGGATCTTATCTATGCACAATCAGCTTGTAACACTCCAAAGAGAAAGGAAAACTTGAAATCGCATCATATGACCCCTTTAAATCTACACTGGTTCATTGAATAAATGTACATAACATTAACATGACAGCCTGAAATGAAACCAGTACTTACACTTAATGCTCATGCGAGTATCTGCAGTAACAATAATGGAGCTTATAACCATTATAACGAAGTACTGTGGCAGTACCATGTGACGGTGTCAGATTACGAAAATTAACCATGGTTTTATAATAGTAAAATTGTAGTAACCATGGTTTTTTTTGACGTATTGACTACCATTTGTATAACCACAGTTTTACTACAAATACCATGGTTTAACTATGGTTAGTGTTGCAAAACCATAGTTAATTTGTGGCTACAATGGCTTAACTATAGTAACCGTGTCTTTTTGGTTTTATTTGTAGTAAAACCATGGTTAATTTTCGTAAGGGTAATACCATGGTACGATGTGAAACATGGTAATACCATAGTACATTTGTTTGCTATAAAATCAGATGAAAACAACTTTAATAATGTAACATGATGACTCTTAATGTCTTGTATCCATTAGGTAACAATAACTGTGGACAGCGTATTACATGACCTTCTCTTTTGAACTTTACCCCAGCATAATATCTGACTAAAATTCTTGAATAAAATAACACCCACCTGGCTCTTACCGCCCTCCTCGCTCATTTTCGAGATTACTTTTCAACACAATCATGCAAACAAGTCTGTTCTTTGTGAAATGTTAACCCTATACGTACTTTGGTGCGCCGATATATTCTTCCTGGCGGCACACATTAGCGGATGATTGTTGGTTCCGGGACCCAGAAGTGTAACGTTAGCAGCTAAATCGGCAAAAATAAAATAGGCCTGCTAGTGTTAAAATTAGATAAGTTTACGCACTTTTCTCATATGTCATGGCACTAAAATAATATGGTCAAAGTTTTTTATAGATGAAGCATGCATTTACCCAGAATCAAAACCTAAAAGCTAAACCTGTTTTAAATGTTGTCAAGAGTCAGTTTATAGCAGTGCTATTTAGTGGATTAGTATTATAGTGAACTAAAACTGAAACTAAGACAAAATAAATAAATAAACGTTAACTGATATAATAATGATAAACCATAATAATTATTGTTAATTCTTATTCTATTCTTATTATTATTATATTGTAGTAGTAGTATATATTTGAGCTAGTTGCCAAGGCAACAATTGTCATTTTAAGGTTAACTTAATGTACTAAAATAACTAAAACAAAAACTGAAATAAAAATTAATAAATTTCTGTGTGGTGTGTTATATAAATATATATATATATATACAGTGGTGTGAAAAAGAGTTGGCCCCCTTCCTGATTTCTTATTTTTTTTGCATGTTTGTCACACTTTAATGTTTCAGATCATAAAACAAATTTAAATATTATTTAAAGATAACACAAGTAAACACAACATGCAGTTTTTAAATGAAGGTTTTTATTATTAAGGGAAAACAAAATCCAAAACTACATGGCCCTGTGTGAAGAAGTGTTTGCCCCCCTGTTAAAACTGTGGTTTATCACACCTGAGTTCAATTTCTCTAGCCACACCCAGACCTGATTACTGCCACACCTGTTCGCAATCAAGAAATCTCTTAAATAGGATCTGCCTGACAAAGTGAAGTAGACCAAAAGATCCTTAAAAGCTAGACACCATGCCGAGATCCAAAGAAATTCAGAAACAAATGAGAAAGAAAGTAATTGAGATCTATCAGTCTGGAAAAGGTTATAAAGCCATTTCTAAAGCTTTGGGACTCCAGCGAACCACAGTGAGAGCCATTATTCACAAATGGCAAAAACATGGAACAGTGGAGAACCTTCCCAGGAGTGGCCGGCCGACCAAAATTACCCCAAGAGCACAGCGACGACTCATCCAAGAGGTCAAAAAAGAACCCAGAACAACATCTAAAGAACAGCAGGCCTCACTTGCCTCAGTTAAGGTCAGTGTTCATGACTCCACCATAAGAAAGAGACTGGGCAACAATGGTCTGCATGGCAGAGCTCCAAGACGAAAACCGCTGCTGAGCAAAAAGAACATAAAGGCTCGTCTCAGTTTTGCCAGAAAACATCTTGATGATCCCCAAGACTTTTGGGAAAATACTCTGTGGACTGACGAGACAAAAGTTGAACTTTTTGGAAGGTGTGTGTCCCATTACGTCTGGCGTAAAAGTAACACTGCATTTCAGAAAAAGAACATCATACCAACAGTAAAATATGGTGATAGTAGTGTGATGGTCTGGGGCTGTTTTACTGCTTCAGGACCTGAAAGACTTGCTGTGATAAATGAAACCATAAATTCTGCTTTTTACCAAGAAATCCTGAAGGAGAATGTCCGGCCATCTGTTCGTGACCTCAAGCTGAAACGAACTTGGGTTCTGCAGCAGGACAATGATCCAAAACACACCAGCAAGTCCACCTCTGAATGGCTGAAGAAAAACAAAATGAAGACTTTGGAGTGGCTTAGTCAAAGTCCTGACCTGAATCCTATTGAGATGCTGTGGCATGACCTTAAAAAGGCGGTTCATACTCGAAAACCCTCCAATGTGGCTGAATTAAAAAAAATCTGCAAAGAAGAGTGGGCCAAAATTAATACACAGAAGTTAAAGACTCATTGCCAGTTATCGCAAACGCTTGATTGCAGTTGTTGCTGCTAAGGGTGGCCCAACCAGTTATTAGGTTTAGGGGGCAAACACTTTTTCACACAGGGCCATGTAGTTTTGGATTTTGTTTTCCCTTAATAATAAAAACCTTCATTTAAAAACTGCATGTTGTGTTCACTTGTGTTATCTTTTACTAATATTTAAATTTGTTTGATGATCTGAAACATTAAAGTGTGACAAACATGCAAAAAAATAAGAAATCAGGAAGGGGGCCAAAACTTTTTCACACCACTGTATATATAACTGATTCAAAATATTAATAAAAACAATAGTAACATTAATAGTATCTCAATGATAGTAAAATGACAGTTTTATAGGAGTCATACCTTGAGGAGTTTTTTTTCCTAATCACTGGAGATAATACTACAGTACTGAGAGAACACAATATCACCTTGTTTCGGTGTTCACTGCCTTGCAAACACTAATGAACTCACTCGCAGTGAAACCTGAGAGCGTTAGACCTTGATTATTTCCTGACGCTGTACATGTGTTTAACACAGAGGCCATGGAGTCTAATTTGATTTCATGCAGATGATTTTAGATCAGATAATCTACTGTATATAATATATGTGCACTGAATGAACAGCAGGTGTCTTTTATCTGTTCATTCTGACCTGATGAATTTAGAGAGTTGTTACGTGAGAATGGAAACACATAATCCTCTTGAGATCAGAGTGATTAATTTAAGGTCAGATTTTAGTTTAATTGTTGGTTTCACTGCACTATATAAATCTACCCAGATGCCGTGTGACTGAACACATAGAGCCACTTTTAACAGCCTGCTGAGCAATGGGGACACCTGTCAAGTAAGTCTAATACATATTTAATGCGGTAATATTGTTCACAGTTTTTTTTTTTTGCTTTTGCTTTTTACTGTTTCAACGGGGCTTCACAGTAAATTAAATTGCTCTCCTTTCTTTCCATCTACAGGATTTTAGTTGTTCGAAACCACATCCTCCTCGTGTTTTTCCTTCTTCTTATTCTCTGTAGTTGTCCTACTAGCTGCTCAACGCGTCTTTTCTTCCACCCTGTGAGCCAGTTAATGAGACTGTAGCTGTGGAAAAGGAGGGCTGTCCAAAATGTCTGGTGTTTCAGGACCACCTTGCTGGCCACGGCTGACAAGGTGCTATATCTTTTTTTTTTTTTTACTTGTTCATTTGCATGGAAACATTTTTCAGCAACATTCATTTGAATTCATATGAATATACAAGCATCATTATTTCCAGTGGTGGTGACAGTGTATTATCTTGCATTTCTAGGAGCCTGTATACAAGAGCCCATTTTCCACTGTCTACCAACACGTGTGCACTTACCGGGACGTGCGCTACGAGACCGTCCGCTTGCCAGACTGTCCTCCAGGGGTGGACCCACATATCACCTACCCTGTGGCTCTCAGCTGCGACTGCAGCCTGTGCACCATGGACACGTCCGACTGCACGATTGAAAGCCTGCAGCCTGACTTTTGCATGTCTCAGAGAGAGGATTTCCTTGTTTACTAGCCCCTTTTGGCCCCAAGACTACTATCCTGTGTTTAGCACATCAAACCAAAGTGTACACCAACTGATAAACTCTCACTCTAAATCAGATAAATGTTGTGTAGATGTATATCAATAAAAAGTACATACTTCTTAAATTCATTTTCTACGCTAAAGCCGAACACATTTTATTCTAGGAGATGTAAAAGGGCAGTTGGCGTGGATATTGAGCTGAAGATAAATGTTGTAAGTGATCATTAGAAAATCATAAGCCAGTGACCAGAAGGAAAACCGACAAGAGTTGAATTGATACAAATGTACAGATGCCAAATGAAAATCAATTGAACTCTGCATATTCAGAGAAGCTTGTTAATTAAATTGCAAAACTTTGATTAAGGTTTTCATCCATCACCATGATGAATTCAAATAACACTGCGCCACTTTTTGAAATATAAAATAAAACACAAAATAAATCAAATAAAAACATACAAATGAAAGGCTTGTGCATTCTGCAGGCAAACGTTATTGTTCTCTTTTGAAGGTCATTCAGAGGAGAACATGCGTTCTGACTTAATAAAATATTTTGCAAGCAACTTAATACTGTATGACACCAATATCATTATAGTAATGTAATGTAAATGAATCATACATTAGATCTTGTAGTGATTTTTCAAAGCTCAAAGTATAAGATGGAGCATGAAAGACTTGTGGACTGCTGCAATTATGTTTTCTAGCCAGAAGATGGCAGGAAAGATCAATACTGAGAATATACAGCAAGTAGAAAAATTTGCCAAATCACACTGATTATGCTGTTACTTAGATAGTTAATTGGTTTACCTTGAGGAAATATTATGCTCTTCCATAAAATCGTAATACAGTAATGATGTTAATTTCATAATGATGGCATGACAGCACGTTAAAGCTATGGAAGCATTTTTCCATGAGCAGTGACAATGGCTCAGTTTCAAAACATACTGAGCTTTCTTCTAAGGAGAGACTGATTTGGATCTCTTATGTACAAATAGTGCTCCTCATGTGCAGCACGTGAGAGAAGAGTGTTTGGTGTTAGTGTGTTGCTAAGCTAACATGATATAAAATATAAAAACACAGCATACACAATACAAGTAAAATGAAAATCGGTTGAATAGCAAGTATTAAATGAAACTGAACAATTGTTATTGATAAACTTGACTCTGTGTTAGACGTTGGATATAAGAAAGCGTCTTTTTGCCTCTGAGGTTTTAGGATAGAGCTTGCAGCCAGAATGTTTCTGAAAATGCTTTTCTATGATTAATAGGAATCACTCTGCACTGCTGTTATGCAGCTGGCAGGCCTGTCAGACTTTCATAGGTAGCTGTGGTTTACATATATAAGCATGAAAAGAACTGCAGCGTTGACAAGCTGACCTTTAGCAGAGCGTATAATGCACTGACGGTGAATGTACTACCTGTTAATTACGCCTGTGGTCCCATTATTTCTTTAAAAATGTGCTTTTAATGATTCATTTTGGGAATATGGGAAATTAGTTTAATATTTAAAAAAAAATGGTTTCTGTATTATTCACTAATCATTACTCAGGGGCAGAACCTTTATTATTCCGTTTCTCTCCGTCTCATAAAGAAATTCTTCCTGCAGACTGCAGATCTGCATATCCTATTCCCAACACATGCTTGCACAAAACAATATCCCAAGAGCCAATACCATCTTTGAATTTCTCTGAAGCGTTAACTTTTACTTCAATATCCACATACAAGCCTGCTGCTTCCCGGAGTCATAAATCATTTCTAAACTTGATTTAAAGGAGTTCAGCATCTTCATGTCATTTGATCCCTGTATTATTTACAGTATTTTTTGAATCTCAAAATGAGACGTCAGAATGTCTGTGCTCAGAAAAACAAGGAAAGTGCATAGCATTAGATGCCAAATGTGACCTTGGACCACAAAACCAGTCATAAGGATCAATTTTACGAAATTGAGATTTATACACCACCTGAAAGCTGAATAAATAAGCTTTTCATTGATGTGTGGTTTGTTAGAATAGGACAATATTTGGCCGAGATACAATTATTTTAACATCTGGAATCTGAGGGTGCAAAAAAAAATCGAAATATTGAGAAAATCACCTTTAAAGTTGTCCAAATGAAGTTCTTAGCAATGCATATTACTAATCAAAAATTAAGTTTTGATATATTTACAGTAGGAAATTTACAAAATGTCTTCATGGAACATGATCTTTACTTAATGTCCTAATGATTTTTGGCATA
This sequence comes from Sinocyclocheilus anophthalmus, assembly GCA_018155175.1. NCBI lineage: Eukaryota > Metazoa > Chordata > Actinopteri > Cypriniformes > Cyprinidae > Sinocyclocheilus > Sinocyclocheilus anophthalmus. The sequence continues at coordinate 84,614 of JADLZN010002936.1, forward strand.
AAATAAAAATCTATAATTTTGACCCATACAATGTATTTTTGGCTATTGCTACAAATATACCCCAGCGACTTAAGACTGCTTTTGTGCGCCAGGCTCACAAATGTCAAATGTGCCCACCAGATTTGATGTCACTAAAGCCATACCCCATGTGTGTCACATGACTGATTGAGTTGTGAAGCGTTTAAACAAACATGGCCACAGATGAGATCTGAGCACTGTGGCACAATGAAGTTATCAGTGAATAAAAACTCAAACAAGTGACTTCAGAAGACTTAGCAATGATAATCTTTTACCTTTAGTTTGGCAAAATAAATAACTTCCCTTGTATGAATAACAGAAGCTTATCACCTGCATGTTTACCTACACATTTTTTTTTTGTGATAACTATATTGTTGGTTAAACAATATTATAAAGTACAACTTTTGGTAACACTTTATAATAACGGCATGCTGTGAATCATTAGTTAAGCATTACTAAATAGTCAGTTCATCCTTTATAAAGCATTGTCCCAACGTTAATAGGCATTAGTAAGCAGTTTATAAATATAGCTATAATATTGCAGAGGTTTACTTTTCTTTTTTTTTTATCAAGTGTAAATGCTTTACAATGCATAAATAGTCCTCACTTTAGAGGAGCTCACAAAAATAGACGACTGACAACTACTAAATGTTTTATATAACTACCTGACTTAACTTAGCATTTATTAACACACTGAGCAACTATTATCATATGTCTAAATAATGAGATTTATAAATGTACATTTAAATAGTTTTTTAACCATTTACTTACACTTTTTAAATGATCTTATGAACCACTGACAACTCCTAAATAACTGGTTTGTAAATTACATAATACTTAATTTAGAAATGATAAACTGATGAACCGTTAATAAGGTATGAAAAATACAATTATTAAACATTATACTTATGCTTATAAATGTATCTATAAACTGCTTACTAATGCCTATTAAGGTTTGGGACAATGCTTTATAAAAGATGAATTGACTATCTACTAATGCTTAACTAATGATTCATAGTGTGCTGTTATTAAAAAGCGTTACCCAACTTTTATACAGTTGCTTGCCATTCTTGAACACTCTCTGTAGAGAAAGTGTCTGTTTTGAGGGTTCTCTAGCACATGGGACATCCTTTGTGGATGGCTTCAAATGGGAGGCTATTTCTAGGACTCTAAGTAAAGACAGTGAATGAATCCATCTGCAGATACAGCGTGGGAGAAAGCGAGCTAATCTGAGGTGAGTAGGTGTCTGAGCTGGAGGAGGGATGTTCAGGAACTAACGCCTCAAGCAAGTGTGAATATTTTATATTTCACATAGATAGCTTTTTAACTGAGAATATCCAGACAGCAGAATGTGCCATAAGTGCACGGTCTATATATAAAATTCATGAAAGATATAACAGATATTATGGCTGCTACAATCAACATTATATTAGAAATGCAAACAAGGCTTAGCCTTTCCAAAGGTAAATCCATTCTTTACAGTACTTTTTTGGTCGTCTGCATCTGAACAAGGATTTATTTGGATGTTGTTGAACGCAAACAATTTAAAAACGGAAAGTGTCAGCTTCAATGGAAAGTGTTTCCTCATTGGCAACATGTCATTAAACCATCTTAAAGTATTAAGAATAATATTGTTTTAAATTAGTCATTTTCATCTTTGTACCATAGCTAAATTGTAGATATCCTCTAAAGTGTGTTTCTTCTTACACTTTAATTAGTTTTGCACCAAGTGTGGACTCATTTCTTATTAGTGAGGCTCTAAAAACCAAGTAGATAATGAGAGATTCCACATTAAATTTTAAAGGTGACAGAAAATGGGCCCAGGAGAGTGAAATGCAAGAATCTGGGGGAGTAAAAAGCAGTGGAACTGACATTAGCCTTCACCAATTAAACATGAGGATACAAAATTATGCATGAGCCTGATAAACGATCACATTCTAACATGTATTTTGCCACCACTGAAACTCTTTTGATGGAATCTTTGCAATAAAATGTTCCTGAGAAGTTCTTTGTCTTTTGTGGTGAAGCAGGGAGGCAGGCAGTCTGTTTTAACATCGCATAAAATATTCATGAGGTTGTATGAAGTGGGAACAAAGCTGTGCTGTTGCCTGCAGGTTTAGTTCTCAGATATGCTGGGCTTCTCCATCATTGTCTCCATGCTGTAGTTCCTGTACTTTCTTCTTTCACTAATAGGCAACATGAAGAAATGCACAGGGATGTGTGCTCTCTGCCTGCATCTGTTACAGTGCTCTATGGCCATTAGCAGCAACAGAAAACAGCAAGCAAGACTGATTTAAAAATGGTGTTAATATGGGGTTTTTGGTTGCAATAAATAAGGCAGTGAAATAGATCCACGCCTCCACGTCTTTCTCTACACCCAGCAACCGTCACAGCGCAATTAAAAGTGCTTTACAAAAATAATACCTTATACAGGACAAGTTGTTATTACACAGTAATTATGTTAATGCAACTTAACGTGAATCCTATAGGAAAGTAAGACCTATTAGGAGTTGCACTTTATTTTAAGGTGCCCTTGTTACAGTTAAGTACAGAGTAATACTAATTAGCAACATTTAGGTTACTAACCAGAGGTTTAGCCAATGGCCAGGCCTGATAGGCATATGCCCCCCACTATGATGAATAGGTTTTGGATAATGACTGGTGAGCTTGATTGACATCTGTGTTAGGCAATTAGCAAGGCTGTCCCATACATTTCGAGCACTTTGAGTTGGTGTGTGTTCACCCATCCAGTTGTTCTTTTGCAACTGTGTATTAGAAAATCAGCCATTTGAGCAGAAAGTGATGTTAAGCTAAATTCTATAAAACACTACTTTGCAAGTAAATTTGCATTAACTCAGTTAACACAGTTCATTCTGTAGTCCCATGCCATCCAGTCCAGATTAAGGGCAGGTAAGTCTTGGAAGAGGCCACACATTTAGTTTTTTTTCTTCCTTCTCTCGTGATCTCCAAATAAACACAGAACCCATTATCCAACACTTTACTACTGAGCACTTTACTTTTGCTGTAGATGAATAAAATAAAATATAAAATACACAAATTTTACAATTGAAGTTACATTTAAAATTAATAAACCAATAATTTATGTAATTAAATTATGAGTCTGTTACATGTAATTAGCACAGTGAATTATCATTATAAAAAGAACGCTACCTGTTATTTCATCCTAACCTGTACTGTGTAAGACCTCAGAACTCTGGGGACAAACGAACCAAAAAAACGTACAATTTTGTCAGAACAAGCCAAAGTATTATTATTATTATTATTATTATATTAAATGCTTGTTTATTGATTTTGGTACCTAGAAAAATTTAGCAATTTTGTTATATGAGATCACAAGTAAACAGGAAAGAAAATAAATAAATAATGCATGTTCTTAGGGCCTCCATATCATCATGTCCAGGGGTGGGATTTGCTGTACTGTGGATGTGTTTTAAAGATTCTGCTTCGATAAAATACAAGGAACAACAGATTGAAATGGCCTGAATATTGAGTCCCTTAGTTCCCTATCGATACTTCACTCGTACTGCGTCTGCTAAGATGCTTTGGGAAAGCTCCTTTTTTCTCCGAATACTGAAGCCTTTTTTCAATCACGCAGTGTAACTGCACGACCATTGGTACGTGCAGTGAATTAAAAATGAACCAATGGCTCGGCAGCAGAGCTGCACGAGCCTATAGCGGTAAAGCCTGCCAAAGCCCACCAGAATGGGCGGGGCATCTGGCTATATAAGCGGGCATTTCGCCGTAGGATCCTCAGATTTCTTCTCCTTTAGCGACGACTGCAAGATCTTCGCTCTACGAGACTCGAAGCCTTCACCGTGAACAAGCCTCGCAGCGGATCTAGACCCCTTCCTGCTCGGCTCACTATGCCGCTCCCCAGCCACCTCTAGCGTCTGCAGCAGCTGCGGTCTTCAGGTCCCCTGCCGCCATCCAGCGATTTTTCTATTAGAGCAAATTTCTAAGAGCAAATTTTCTCGCCGTTGTTACAAATGCCATGCCGTTATTGTCGCTCGTGCAGGGCAGCACTGAGACGGAATGTCCTCATTGCGAGGATATGAGTCTCGCCTCTCTGTGCTCACGGTTAGCTTTCTTTTCAGAAAGCGACTCCGCCTCTCGCGCCCTCCCGCTTCCTTCCTCCCAGGAACCTGTGAGGAAAAAGCAGCAGGGCAGAGGAATTCAGCGCTCGGAGATAAGTGAGCCCACGCCGGCTGAGCCCCCACATGCCTCACTCTCTCCTCATAGAGAGGTTGCTCCTGTCCTCTTCGCTCACCCGGACCAGCGTCCCTCTGCGGCTGCGAGCGATCACATCGGTCGACGGCACCGAAGAAAAAGGGTACAAGAGACTGCCTCCCCTGGATGAGTCAGTGGTCACGCATCTTTGCCCGCCCACGGCCATCGGTTGGAAGGCAAAGGCTGCACACCCGCCCAAGCCGTGTAGGACGACTTCAGCTTTTGCTGGACGAGCCTATTCATCAGCTGGACAAGCTGCCTCGGTGCTTCACTCCATGGCAGTCCTCCAGGTCTTTCAGGCCAAATTCCTCCGCTGCATGGACGAGTCCGGCCCAGACCCCGCAGCTTTTAGAGAGCTGCGCAGCACGACCGACCTGCCTTTACGTGCCAAGATGACGGCTCAGGTGATTGGCAGGTCCATGGTCAGTCTAGTGGTGCTCGAGTGCCACCTATGGTTGACCCTTATGGAGATCAAGGATGCGGATAAGATCCTCTTCCTCGACTCCCTGGTCTCCCCCACCGGCCTGTTTGGACCTGCGGTTGAGGGTTTCACTGAACGCTTCACCGCTGTGCAGAAGTCGTCCCAGGCAATGCGACACTTCTTGCCAAAGCGCATCAGTTCTGCAACTGCTTCCAGTTGCCCCAAGACGGCACCGACTCAGCAGCCTGATAGCCCCCACCACAGACGATTCTTGAGATTTACCTTCGAGGGAGTGGCATATCAATACACGGTCCTTCCCTTTGGACTGTCCCTAGCTCCTCACACTTTTACGAAGTGCATGGATGCGGCTCTTTCCCCGCTGAGACAGATGGGAATCTGCATTCTGAATTACCTCGACGACTGGCTCATTCTGGCCCAGTCAGAAGACAAGCTACTATTTCACAGATCCTTCCTCCTCAGCCACTTAGAATGCCTGGGAATCAGGGTCAATTTTGCCAAGAGTGCACTGTCCCCCAGCCAATAGATATCTTTCCTGGGAACAGTTCTTGACTCAGCCCAAATGAGGGAGTTAGTCGCACCAGAACGTGCACTGGCCATTCAGCATCTTGCGGCCTCATTCAAAGTTGTAGCTTCTCGCCCTCTCAAGGCATTTCAGAAGATGCTGGGCCTCATGGCCTCTGCGTCTCCGGTACTTCAGTTGGGCCTGCTTCGCATGCGGCCCCTTCAATACTGGCTGAAACCGTGTGTTCTGCCCCACACCTGGCATCTCGGATGCCTTCGTGTCAAGGTGGGCCAGGCCTGTGTGGCAGCTCTAGCCCCTTGGAAAGACCCTCAGTGGATGGAACGGGGCGTGCCCTTGGGAATGGTCTGCAGAAGGAAGGTGGTCTTGACAGATGCTTCCAACATAGGTTGGGGAGCGCTGTGCGACGGCAAACCGGCTTTCGGCCACTGGTCGAATGAGGAGGGTCGGCTTCTCATCAACTGCCTGGAAATGCTGGAAGTATGTCTGGGCCTTCACACCTTTCTGCCAGACCTGAGGGGACAACACGTCTTAGTCCATTCGGACAGCATGATGGTGGTGTCCTATATAAATAACCAGGGCAGTCTCTCTTCGAAGTGCCTCTTCACTCTGGTGGAGCGCCTCTTGGAATGGGCTCAGCTCAACTTGCATTCACTGAGAGCAACGCATGTGCCGGGCAGGCTGAACCAGGGAGCAGACATGCTATCTCTGAGCAATGTCCCATCAGACGAGTAGATGCTCCACCCACAAATGGTTCACAGAATCTGGGAGATCTTCGGCAAGACAGAGATCGACCTCTTTGCCTCAGAAGACAACTCTCATTGCCCAAATTATTTTTCGAAGGACAAGGTTGCGTTGGCCTACGACTGGCCCAACCTCACCCTTTTCACTTTTCCCCCGATCGCCCTGATCCCACAGATAATAAGACAAATGAGGGAACGGAAGCACAGGGTTCTGTTAGTGGCTCTACTCTGGAGGAACCAACACTGGTTCGCAGAGCTGTCTTGGCTGCTTTCAGCAGCCCCGTGGCCCATCCCCCTGAGACGGGACCTCCTCTCTCAGGCGAACAGAACAATATGGCACCCCCAGCCAGAGCTGTGGGCTCTGCAACTTTGGCCTCTCTATGTGAGCCTGCAGACCTCTCCAAGAGCGTGCTAAATACAATCTCAGGCTAGGGCACCGTCTACGAGATGACTTTATGCCCTTAAATGGTCTGTCTTCTCCGTCTGGTGTACAGCCCGCGGCGCAGACCCAATTTCCTGCAACATATCTCTGATATTATCATTCCTGCAAGAGCTGTTGGATAAGGGCCGTTCCCCTTCCATGCTCAGGCAGCCATAGCTTCCCCAAGTCCTATAGCTGGCCAATCGGTGGGCAAGAACAACCTAGTTGTTTGCTTTTTGAAGGGGTCTAGGAGGCTCAACCCGCCTCGCCCCATCACCGTCCTTACATGGGATCTGCCAACGGTGTTGAGGGCTCTGAAGAGCCCTCCCTTTGAGCCGCTACAGTCCGTTGACCTTCATTCCCTGACACTAAAAACCGCTCTTCTGCTGGCGTTAGCATTGGTAAAGCGTATGGGAGATCTGCAGGCACTCTCTGTGAGCCCCACCTGCCTCGAATGCGGGCCCATCAACTCTAAAGTCATCCTGAAGCCAATGCATGGTTACATACCTAAAGTGCTTTCTACTCCATTCAGAGCACAGGTAATAACTCTATTGGCGGTTCCTCCTTCAGAGCAAGACCAATAGTTGAATTTACTCTGCCCTGTCAGGGCGTTGAAATTTTATATTGAGCGGAACAGCTCTTTGTATGCTTCACTGACCAAGGGGTCTCTGGTCACGAAGCAGAGACTTTCCAAATGGATAATTGACGCTACTGCGCTAGCGTACTCTTCTTTGGGCCTACAATGTCCCATGGGATGTCACCTCTTCCTGGGCTTGGTCTAGTGGTGTGTCTATTACAGAGATTTGTGTGGCGGCCGGCTGGGCCTCGCTGTCCACATTTACCAGGTTTTATAACCTGGACGTCCCGGCCTTACAGACCAGGGTCCTTCTGCATATGGGCCTCTCACTCTTGTCATATGACAAACCAGTGTTTTCTGGCATTTGCTTTCTTCCTGTACACTCTTGGCCCTCACTGAGTTCCGAGGCTGTACAAAAATTATCTTGGGGTGATTACTCAAGGCCAGGTCGACCTCTAGGAGTTTGGCCCTATTTAGGGTGGCCATATGTGCCATTTATACGGGATATGTCCTGGTCAGGATTTTTATATTGCCTAAAACATCCAAAGTAGTTTGACCATTAACATGCAGGTATTGTACATAATAGCTTCTTAAACAAGATGCAGTATTTGTTCCCGTATCTCAGGGAACCAAGGTTATGTTAGTAACTGAGTACGTTTGATTTTGGCTATGAGGATAAGTAGGGTAGTGAAGAGCCCTAAGTAAAACTCATTAATATTTACTACTTTCTATAGGGTTTATGGCTAATTGCTTTTGTTCAGTATAATTTACTGTTATTACTACTTACACTACGTACTACTGTTACTACTATTTATTTTTATTTTTTTTGCACATGTTGGTAGCCTAAATGGTATTGTAATATGTATGTTTCTAACCAGTCTAATAAGGACATGATTTTTCTCTGATGAACAATAAGAGTTCTGCTTTTTATTTTGTGTGTATGAATGCATATTTTAATGCATAATATGATTCAATGTATACATTAGTCCTAGATAGTGTGCAACATTATGCATTAGTTTGAAAGGATAAATACGGAGCACTGAAAATTAATTTCAGAACATTTATAATCACAGATATGGTAATAGGCTACTTTAGCTGCAAGCTATTGCCATCTGAAATCGTTACTACAGAATGGTATTGCCACAGATCCTACTATGGTACACTAACAGTCCAGAGACTCAAATGCAAAATATTTGGAAATCCAAAGGAGTGAAACGGAAAAGTCATTATCTGGCCGCATAGCCTGATAGTATAAATTCTTAGGAGGGGGTGGGGGGGGGGGGGGGGGGGTGAGAGAGAGAGAGCGCGAGATAAAGAGAGCGCACTTCATCTCAGACACTTTCATCAGTGAGCATCACCTGGCTTAGATGCTGTTGTCTGGTTCGGTCCAGCTCACAGACGCGTCCGCGTTCACTCATCGCACTACATTCTTCTTCTGCACCTTCAAAAGGAACAGAACTCGCGTACTGTACTGTATACTACAACTGTAGTGCAACAAGGGGAATTTTCCAAATGAACACAAAGCGACAGACAGCTGTAGCTACCAGACGCCAAAGTGTTGCGTATTTAGGACAATAGTGGACAACCACCGACTTCTCTGGTTTCTGCTTTTGGTTTCCTTCAGTCAAAATTCGATTGTGTGAACAACATGAAGATGTCTCCCCCAGACCGAAGGAAATACGTGCGTGATCTGGCGCTGGAGATTGCCATAAGAGTGCTGCTCTTCGGAGTTTTTGTGTAAGTAGGCTACCTGCATTCGCCAGATATGCATTCATATGCGTGCACATTATAATGCAATGTCATATGCAAGATGTGCAATATATAGTGAAAAATATGACGCGGTAGTGTAAGCGTGCAAGACACCCATCCAATTAAACCGGTGTAATTATAAATAAATAATAATTTAAAAATGCCTTGTAAATAGGCATACAGCAGCATAATGATTTTGATATTGAGGTGTAGGACTTTTCTTTACGGATTGATCGGGTGTTTCAAAGTTTTGATAGTTTATCAAACGTATTTTGAATAACCAAGGCAATGAAGAGGGTAACACTTTACTTGCAAATTGTATATACTTTAATGGATTTTAAAGCATTCTTAATTCATTGATAATACTTTACAATGCACCTTATAAGCTTTGTAAAATTATTGTAAATAATTATACCACTTATTTATTAATAATGTAAAAAATAAGTGTTTTAACATAGATCAAAATTTTTAATTAAAATATATTTATAAACATGTAACCATCTAAAGGATTACAATTTATATTATAAGACTATGAAATCATTATAATGCCCACATTCAGGCTTCACGTAAGTGTTACCAAGGAGATTTCTTGAAATGCACAGTACAAAGGCAAGCACCAACATAACCTGCAGAAAGAATAAGATGAGAAATTCTGTCGATAGCAGGAGACAGCCTTGTGCTTTGTGTGCAAACAGGTTGTTGGGGTTCTTAATTCAAGTATTTCTGATAGAAAATACATAAGCAACCTTTATTATTATTATTTTTAATAAGGCTGTGTTACTATAGCTAGAGCTGATGTCCTATTATGATGACCTACTGTTATAATATGTTGGCAATAATGAAATTAGATGGTTTGGGTGAGGTTTTTAGGAAATAACGCCTGAGACTTGCTGTATTTTCATTAATCTTTTGGTAAATGGCTTCTGCCATGCTAAATCATTTTCAGTCCCTAGAACAGTACTGCCTGTTCACAGAAATATAATCAGCTGTGCTTTTCAGTTTATTCCATGGTTTGATTGAAATAGCTGCAGATAAATGTTCAGATAAACCTAAGCAATGCATGCATGCCTCCTGGAATTTATTGTGATGTTGCAATCTGAAGAGGAAAATGTGGATGTGCATGCATGTATCTGTGTTTTAGTCACATGGGGAATAAATGTGATGTCTTAGACTAGAGGAAATCTGGCCTTCGGTCGTTCTTATTTGTACAGTTAGGATTTGGAACTTAATTCTGTCTTGAATAAAGAAACATTACACAGAAATAAAACATATTACCAAGAAAGATCAGAAAAAGGCAAGAGTTTCAGGGTTGAATAAAGAGCAGCCTGGCTGCCTGATGTTGATGATGATTGCCAGTAGTGTTTACTAAAGCAAACATCACTATTACCACTCATGACTCATCCTGCAACGTTTGTGTTATGGATATGAATGATACCTTGAGGATTAAAAAAAAAGAAGAAAAACCAAAGTCATTTCCAGAAACCAGAAAACCATGAAACTTGAGCCAGTTAGCAACCACCTAGCAACTACCTAGAACACACTAGCAACATAACACCTACTCAAACCACCCTAGCAACTGCAAAGCAATACCCTGACAACCACTCACAATACTCTAGCTTTGTGGCAAGAGCCAGTCTAATTTTCTTTAAGTTATTACTGTGGTGTATTGATATTCAGGTTTGATTGTAGCATTCGTCATGTGTAACCCAACATAGTAAACGGTAGCACATTTGTACAATATCTGTTCTCTTTTCTGCTTTTCTGGCACTTGATTATTTTGTACCTGCCAGGTGTTGTCTGCTGCAACAGGAATCCAATGAAACTCATTGTCTTTACAATATGAGTCCATGACTAGAAAAGCTGGCCTCCAAGCACAACATCTGCTGCCTGTCAGCAATTCCATGACCTGGCCCTGAGATATCAGCCGTCAGGAGACGGCATGCCTTCTGAATGCTGATCGCGAGATATGACGTCCATAGTCAAAAAGTTTTTTTATTTGTTTTATTATTTATTTATTTATTTTTTGAAGAGCAAGAAAGCATATTAATGCATATATTTAAAGGAATAGTTCACCCCAAAATTACAACCGCATATCATTTCAAACCTGTAATGATTTTTTTATTTTTGGAATACAAATCAAGATATTAACAAATGAATCTGCTTATTAGTATTATTATTATTATTATTCACACAATGATGTCATTCATACAATGAGACACTTCTGTGTTTAACTGTATGAACAAAACAGTTTGTCAAATTATTTATTATTATCATTGTAATAATAATTGCTATTATTATTATTTCTAAGCAGAAAGAAACTCAACAGGTTTGTAACGATGTACGGGGAAATGAGAATGTGTAAATTAGTAAATGATGATGCAAAATTTCACTGTACACAGTAAAAAAAAAAAATTCACTCATAAAACATTTCTGTAAGTCTGAATAAGTATATTTAGGTTGGTTAAGAGATGCTAAATAATATTTTTTGACTTGAATAAAACCAGTTAATTTGGATGTTACAATTTAGGTTACCATTTTTTTTAAGTATACCATTATAATTATGTACATGAGTACTGTACATACTTTGACTATCTTGAGAAGCTTCTCTAACACTATATGTTTCATGATCCTATTTATTACTGATTCTATTTATTACTGATTAAATATCGCATATTTAGACATCTATAAAATTATTCCCCATAAGCTAAGGTTGATGTTGGAAACCATTATTCCACGGTTGACATCTTCCACTGGTTGTTCTGACTAACAGGGCAGTGGGAAACAAGCCAGAATCTGTTCCAGCAGCCTTGCAAATGAAGCACTGGAATAAAGCAATCTGGAACACGCATATGAAAGTAGACCTGAAGGTTTGCTCGCCGGAGCTTAACCTGGTTGCAAATGTGTCTACAGTATGTCTTCTGCCTCTCTGGGCCAGAAACGCACACTTGATCAACACAGAACGTAGTTGTAATGTCTCTCCCCTTACAGACCTGAGTCTTTCGAAAGGGTACATTTATCCTTTTCTGATGAGGAGGAGATTTTAGGCAGGGGTTTTCTATTTCAGTGTTGTGATTAGCTGTTGACATCAGAGGTGTTGCCACAGTTTGGCCCACCCTTCTTTCCCCATGTGAAACTTGTTTGTATACCACAGTTTTTTTCAACTGCTGACACACATTTTCAAAACTTTGCCTCTTTTTTGTCCTCAAAACCTTACACACAAATCCAAGAATTGCACACACAAAATGCCTTACGTCTCTTGCAAAATTAAGCACTGCATTCAAAATATCTCAAACACATCTCAAAAGCAAACGTTTGCAAACACCTTTGCCATGATATTAATTTCTGTTAGATATTTGTGTGCTACATAGAGAATTGTGTGTTTTGTGCTTTGCGGTTTGGTTTTGGTGTGGTTTTGGTGTGGTTCTGGTGTTTGAGTGTCAGATTTCAGAAATTGTGTGACAAGTAAAGATTTTGTGTGTAACCGTGCGTTCACACCGCTGCCGTCGAGAACGTCAAAGTGGCTGGAAGTCATTCATTTTCAATGTGAGCTGGCATCGAGCAGCAGCGAGCAGCTGCGCGGCGCAACTTGGACGTGCGAGGGTGGTCGAGGAGAGTTGAAATCAGGTCAACTTTATGGTAATGAGCTATGACGCGGTTCGGCGGCATCTGGTGGCAACCAATCGGAACATAGAAGTCCAATGCTTGAGAGGATTCCAGAGAATGCAGTCCTGTAAACTTTGGTTCCGACCACATTAGTTTCCAAGAAAAATGGAGGAGAGGTTGATTATTGCTGTGGCGGGTTTCCCAATAATCTACGACGTGTCCCTGTATGCGTACAGGGACATAAATAAATAAAAATGATGCGAGGACCAAGGTGTCTGAGATTGTAGGTGCTCCTGGTGAGTTGCTGATGTGCATTAACATTAATATAAAGGAATAATAATCTAATGATATAATAAATAAATAATAGTATAATAATCCCAGTTGACTTTTAAACCTTTAAATCAATTTTCCTGATTATACTTACATTAAGTAATGTTTATACCTGATTATACTTACTTGAGTAACATTTTCAATGCAGGACTTTCACTTGTATCAGAGTATTTTTACAGTGTGGTATTAGTGCTTTATACATTATGAGGTTGTAAGGGAAACAGGTCAATAATTTAACTCAAATGGAATCATTTAAGATTTTAAAGGGAACACCACCATTAATATGTAAGGGAATAGGGACGGAATCACTGTTTTACGGCAGATCACGCGACGGCCACGGCCGCGTCACAGTGAAAACGAGCCCGTAGACATCAATTCGCAATGGATATCTATATCCCCAAACAAAAAAAAAAAAAAAAATAGTGGAAAACACGATTAATTCGATAAGTAACAAGATCGGCTGTTTAAGACATTAACTTGTGAGCACAAAACACAAGATACTTCTCTTTTCCATATAATTAAGGCTTTATTGGATAAATCTAAGACATATAAACTAATCTAACACATGAACACACGCATTCACACAAGTTTTCAGAAAGAGAGAGAGAGAAAATAAAGAGAATGAAAATGTGAAATCCCAAGTTTACAGCAATATGTGCAATTGTATAGATCTGAACAACCATCAATCACTTAATTAACCCTCGCACTGAGTTCCTCAATGAGGTTAAAATTTAGATTAACTGCACAGTTCCAGTTAGAACTTGGAGTTTCTCTTTTTTTTTGTTGGGTACTTGGTTTCGGTGATGCGGGGTCCCTTTCTTGTTCTGGTTTGCGGAAAGGGGTTTCGGGTTGCGATTGGCTGGAGGTTCAGTCTTGGGAAACCAGTGGTTGGGCGTTCGCTGGCGACGTGGAGCTGTGGTCTGCAATTGAAGTTTAGACGGCACTCTTTCGGAGATGCAGCGTTAGGTAACTCGAAACACGAAACTCTCAACGGAAAATAAAACAAACTAAAGAAATAGAAATAGATGTAAAGTTTGATGAGACCAGGTGGCGTTTCTCCTCATGGTTTTGGAGGAGCTGGCGTGTAAGCCAGACCACGCTCAAAACTAAAGAAGCATGACTAAAAACATAGCACAAAGCTATGCCTAAAAAGAGGAGAGAAAGAGCAAAGAAGGGGGTTGAAGAAGAGAACCAAAAGCACCAAGAGCAGTGATTTGATGGTGTTTCTAGTATTTAAACCAGGCTGTTTAACACACCCCAAATGGTGTTTTGACCAATTAGATGTCGTGTTTGCCCGGGGCGTTGTATATTCCTCCTCCCCATTCATAAATCAACTGTTATCTCATCCTTCACATGATCTGCGTTTTTCCCGCTCTGGTAGAGTATACATTTTGGACATGATTTCTTATAATAAGAATATGATACATTTGACCAAGTATTGATTGGAAGAAACGTTGCAAGCATGAATTCTCAAACACACACATACTAAACATCAATATTAAGTTATTCAATAGTTATTAAAAATACATATACAATAAATGATTAAAACATGATGGTTACACATGTGGGTTAGATACATGATATGGAGTTAGATATTTTAGAAATGGGTAGTTGCTCGAGTCCTTTTAGTGTCATTTAGGTGCATGGAAATGAAGTTTCTTTGGCATTCTGTGGATGTAAGGATACGTTCTGTTCTCTGTCTTTAGGTGGAGGGAAAAGTCAATCCGAAGCTTGTGATCACTGTCACATGTTTCCATGTGGCGGTCACGCTGTGCATCTCTTTTGACCATTATTCTTGATAACTTGCCCCACAATTGACAATCTCCTTGGACTTGTCAATGTGTTCTTTTGTGTTAATGTTGAAAACTGTTCTGTGACAGGGGTTTAGGCTTGCTTCAGAAGGGCTAGGGTCTGATTTATGACATCCTGTTGTCTGGGGCCTCTGTGGAATTTTTGTGACTCCTCGTGCCTCAACTCGGTTTTGACCAAATCTTAGATTGTCTGATTCGGTCTGATATCCTACAAGGTAAAGTATCTTAATACTTCGTCCACAACAATATTTAATGAGGTTAACTTCTAACGTTGCCCTGCTTGTGGTCAGTCTGCACAAGATCAACAAGCGTGTTTGCTTTGCGACCCCTTTAAATACAAGATAAGCATTCGATCTACATCAGTGCGTCCACAAATCTTTCTACAGCGTTGTTGGCAGGGCAGCCAGAGCGATTTTTGATGCTCTCGACGGCGGTGCTGTGAAAGCACAGTAAGCAGTTGAAAAAAACCTGTAATCTAAAGCATGCCATTAGAACAGTGTCTTCAAGGTTTCACCTGTGCATTGTTCAATTCCCAAACAACCACCAGAATACCTCTGAAAGCAGATATAAATAATCATGATAGAAAAAGTGTAGACTGTTAAACTTCACATAGCTGTCAATGGGAATACTTTCACTGATCAAGTATGAGGTGTATGTGTTGCAGTTTCTATTGATTTTTAAATTTACAAACATATGAATGGATTTGGATAGATCTTTGTGGCCCCTCTTTGTTTTGTCACTGGATCCCATGAGTGGTGCATCCAGAGTTCCCAAGTCATTTTTATGGCAGTCCCAACCTAAACCTTAGGAATGAGTTTCATAATGGGTGAAGGACAGTTAGTTCCTTAGAAGACCAATGAAAAGTCCTGACCTTTCCAGCGCTGTTACTAGGGGTCTTCTCTTCTTGCCCTCTAAAGGGCATCTGGCAGTTGTCCTAGCAGCCTTATCTGATTGACATTTGTTTGTTAGTTCACCAAGATCCAATAAAAATGCAGCAAACCTTTCTCCACAATGACAGTCAGAAAGGAGCCCTGGAATGCCGTAGCATTTGCTTTTCACTATACATGTCCTAGTAACTGACCATTTCAAACAATACAGAATACAATATACAGCATTCTCATTAAAAAGGGTGAAAAAAAACAAAACAAACATCAGGAAGGATCAATAATGTGAAATCTTAAGACCAAGGTAAGGTGCCTTGCCAACTATGCAGCCAAACAAGCTCAGTTTTCCAAGACCATTTACCTACTATGCCCACACTATACACTTGCCCTTTGCTGAACTTTGTATTACGTTTTTGTTCCCTCAAATAGAGTTGCGAATTGAGTAAAAGTGCTTTCCATTTTTAGGAAATGACATTTTGTTCCATTAACAGAATTGAATAATTGGTCTGCAAGAATATGCCAGTGTACACATCATCCATTTAGGACAGCATATTCTGGACACTGCTTCTCTCAGTGTAATCAATCTGACATTGTTCTGCCACTTTCTGTTTTTTTTAGATAATCAGTGTGATTCCACAGGGTGTCCAAACGTTTGTTGCATCGCACTCCTGTGTTGCATGATTGACTAGCCATGGGTTGACAACCTATCACGTTGGAGAGGCACCTTTTGCTTCATCCATTTTTTTTCTAAGTCAGTTTTTATTTCTTTAATTGACGACATTTGCATCTGAATACCCACATCATCCACTCTGCTTACCCAGGGACACTGGTTTTGGTAAAAAGTGTAGAGTAAATGTGTTTGAATAAATTCTGATCATTAGTGGGCTTAATGAGTCATGCAACTATATGCTGCCATATTGCTTGCCAGAACCATGTGACTAATATTGGAGTTATTGTAATAGTAATGTATTGTTCAGAGTGTTTGGAACTAGTGTTGGGTCCAAGTCCATCTTGTCAAGTCTGAGCTGAGTCCAAGTCCTTAAGCAAGTGAGTTTAATTGAGAGACATTTATTAGTGTCTTGTGATCTTAATTTTATGTCGTTACTTATTTTTTATCTATCATGTTACACATAACGTGGATTCGACTGTACTGAGTCCAAAATATTCAAGTCTGTGTCGAGTTTGAATACAAGTCCATCCGAGAGCATCTGAGTCCGAATTTGTTCATATTTGCAGTCCGAGTCTAAGTTCGAGTCCAAGTACCTCAACTCTATTTGGAACTAAGCTAGATCTAACCTTTAAAAAATGGATTACTTATCAACAGCTATTATAGTCCCTTTTGTTGTATTTCTTTTTATTGTATATGTATCAGTCAAACCTTTTAGCCTTTTTTCTTTTTAATTTCTGGATTCACCAGGTATGCAATAAGCCATGATCTGTTCTTGCAGGGTTGCCAGTCTGTTTCTCATTTACTAGCTTCCAGTTCTTTTTTAAAGGATCCTTAAATTAATTTATAGTGTATGAAATCTAACTTGGCATTTGTTAAAGTGCAAATGAGACATAAACAGGATTTGTTTTCTCTCAGGCTTTCCCAAAATTAAAACTCAATAAGAGACAGATTCATGCTCCAAGACAAATGTGAAAGGTAGCATTTACATTGTCACTAGGGGTATAGAGAGAAATGAATGACTCTGTCAGGACAGCATTTGTTATTTAATTAAATAATTATTAAACCCCACACACATGGCAGAAAATGGCATTTTAGACAAATGTTTTCCTGTGAATGAAAGCATGTGTTTGTGTGCTGTTTACAGAACTTTACAATACTATTCTAAGTACTTTAAATAGAATCCATGTTGTCACCAGTTTGCATGAAATTTCGTGAAAAGGCTTCAGCTGGGCACTGGTCCTCCAGGACTAGAGTTGAAGAACACTGCATACTATAGGCTTTAGTTTACATCACATCCTAACCAAACCCTTATTTGCTACTTGCTGCTGCTAGTTGCATACTGTAAAACTTAAATATATGGCAGTGTAAAATGTGAAATACTGTACGTTTGTTTTGCCAATTTTTATTGTACGTTGGAACATTGATGGCCTCAAAGCTAACATGATGAGATTAAAAGCCATACAATGTTGATTTCATGGTGTCTTTTACCACAGAGAGTGTTCTCTTTTGAGTGGTTTTGCATGACTGGCTACTCTCAGTGTTGGTGCTAAAGCCTTGGTGGTTGAGTGGGTGTTTCATCACATCTAAAAGCGTCACTGTTGCTATGTTTATTCTCTATTCTAATGTTTAAGATAATGTATGCCATTTGAACTGTTGGGTAAGAGAGTATGGTAAAGTCCACCGTTACAAACTTCAAATAGGTGCCTGTTGAGAGGCTGTTCGGGTTGGACACATTGTACAATATTTTTTCCATCACAGCAATAATTATCAGTGAACCAGGAGATAAAGAGTGTTATCAGTGAGGATCTCAGTAAAAGCTACACTACAGAGCAGGAGACCCGTCTTCTTCACAAAGCTGATGTTCTTGAGCTGAATTTTTAAGGAGTATTTTTTTCTTCACATCACAAGAGGTATTTTAGATTTGACTAATGTTAAGAAAGTGTTTCGTAGGCGCCAATAGCCTTGTAGGCAGAGTCGTTAAAACGTCAAAATGATAAAAAGCACCATTAGTGTTGTGTGTAACAGTGGTCAAAAGCTACTGTATATAAGTCATCTTAAAGCATAAAGATAGCTTTGTGTGAGGAACAGCCTCACATTTAAGCCGATATTCACAACAAATCTTGAAGCTACCTTAATAGCTGTCATGAGATTTAATGAGAAAATATGGTCATAATGCTGACCGTTCACTGGAGGACATGATTATCAGGGAATAATAAAATTTTTATTGTTACTTGCTGAAAGCTATTGTTAACTTTAGATGGCTTGCAAAACCGCACGCAAATCATAATATTGACTACTTTTATGGTGCTTTTTTTATTCTTTGTAAATCTAGAAAGCCTCAGTCTCCATTAATTCTCCATTCGGAAGAAAAAAAGTGGCATACAGAATGATATTAGGGACAATAAATGACAGAATTAATATTTCGGGGTGAACTAATCCTTTAATACACGATCATTCTGCTCCCAAAAGGAGTACTTTGACCAAAAAATCTGCTTGTGATGCTAAAGATCCAGTGCATTAGTCGGTTTGTGCCACAGCTGGTCAAATAGTGAAGTGCACAGCCCTCTCTTTCTGAGGACCCCCTCATCTGGCAGGTCAATGAGGTGACACTTCTTTTGCTCTCCAAATTGTCCATTATCTATTCATGGAACCAGTGTTTTTGCTAGGAGAATGTGCCTTTGGCTCGTTCATACTGAATTTCTAAAGGGCTATTTTGTTAACAAAACACAATAAGGAATGCATTTTTATTTTTTATTTACAAGGATCAATACGAAAAAAATAAAATACACCTTATTTTCCCTATAAGAGCAGGCCATTTGTAAATTTAATGGGTCTGGCTTCCGGTGTCATTTGCTTCCAGCTATTTTTAGCTGTACAAAACAGCTTGTTTTGCTGCTTGATATTGCAGACTGGTGTGTTTGTACCATACTGATGCCATACTATACCAAACTGGTGTGGTGTACCATATTATTTTAATTTATTATCTTAATTATGAACACATTGGTTTGTAGTGCAAACAGTTTTACAGTTTACTGCACTTTGTTATTCTTCTTGTTATTTCCCTACAGTGGCTAATAAACAGGAAGTATCGCACATCAACAGAAAACGGCTTCAGTGTTGAAAAATAAGGTGGATATGTATTAAAAATTGTTTTAGCATAAGGTGTTGCTCCCTGAGGTGTCTAAAGATTCATTCATTATAAAGGATATTTTAGTTATAGAGGGGCTCAGTCACCTGTGGATTATGGGATGCTGTGGTTTTGAGGAATGGTTTTACAGTACGTGTCACTGACATGGAGTGGAGGTGAGCAGCAGGATTGCATGGGGGATTGTGGGATTGACAGTAGAGCACAGCAAGCAGTGAGAGTGCCACAAATTAGAAGTGCCAGTCAGTCTGTAAAGTGAAGGCAGTGACTTCTCATAAAATCTCACATTGACATTTATACATTTCAGAATGTTTTCCATACCAGTAGACATACTGTATAGGCCAGGGCTGTCCAAACTCGGTCCTGGAGGGCCGGTGTCCTGCAGAGTTTAGCTCCCACCCTAATTAAACACACCTGAACCAGCTAATCAAGCTCTTACTATGCATAGGCTGCGTCCGAAACCGCCTACTTCTCTACTATATAGTAGGCGAAAAGCAGTAGGCGAGCGAATAAGTATGTCCGAATCCTTAGTATTCATAAAAGAGTAGGCGAGAATTACCTGGGTGACGTACTAATTCTCACGAGATTCGGACACGTGTCTACTTAAAGTGTGTCCGAAACCGCCTACTTCTCTACTGTATAGTAGGGGAAAAGCAGCAGGCGAGCGAATAAGTATGTACGAATCCTTAGTATTCATAAAAGAGTAGACGAGAAATCCCCGGATGTCCTACTGCTCCAGATTCTGAAGTGCTCATCGATGGACACTTTTCAATCCCAGGAGGCCACGCGAGAGGATACATCATAAAGAATGTATCCTTTCTTTTATTCTTATTCTTATTCTTTTACTCATTTATTCATGTTTCCTATTTTCAGTAAATAAAATATAATTGTTTCATGTGCATTAATTCATTACTTGACTGAAAATTTAGATGTATTCACCTTGGCTGCATTTGTCTAGTGTGTAGTCATGCATAGCTATGGCATATATGACTAAACAAATTACATTTAGCTAATTATTGTTCAGCATTTATCATTATTATTGTTCATAATTGTTGGGGTGGGCTAGCAATGCATTCTGTGGTAATCTTAATTTTTAAGTAGTAATACATTTAATACAGGTCTTCTCCAAAGGCGAGATCTTCTAGCAGCTGATCGACGTCTCCTTTGGCAGGTATACAAAGATTGCAAAAAAAAAAAAAAAAACAAAAAAAAAAAAAAAAAAAAAAAAAAAAACCAAAAAAAAAAAAAAAAAAAAAAAAACAAAAAAAAAAAAAAAAAAAAAAAAAAAAAAAAAACAAAAAAAAAAAAAAACAAAAAAAAAAAAAAGCTGAGGGAAAACAGTATTAGGTAGTGTTGTGGAGTTACTGATGCTGTGAGGTGTTAGTGCGCCTGTCCCTCTTATGTTCTTATGTTTTATCAATACTGCAGAACTTATAATTACAAACAAGCTCAGGGAAAGATGATTGTATCTTTAAAAATGAACAATCATAATGACAAAAAGCAAAAAAAAAACAAATATAATGGGTTTGCATACATTATATGCACAGAAAAAAAGGCACAATGACAAGGTTAAATATTTTTAATCATAATATTCATATAATCAATGTATCAAAATATTGCATTTGTTGTTGTTTATAAGCCGGAGGGATGGAACAAGAGAGAAATTCAACAAGAAAAATAGGAAAACAGGAGATTTAAGCCGGTTTTGCTTATGGATGAAAAATTTTGCACATCAAATAAAGTAACAACATATTCAAGAGATAACGATCTTGGGTTTTAGTAATAATATATTTAAGGATTAAACTGTTGGTCATATTAGTTGGGTTAAATATATAAAAATTTAAATCAACCCAAAATGGTTATACTACAATCACAATAAAAGGGCAAAAAAAGTTTCTTCAACAAGACCACAAAATTAGCAAATTTCATCAACATCAAAATATACACAGATAGAAGTATTAAACCTGTCGCTCGTATCTTTTAAGCTGTTGCTTGTTATAACGTCATAGATCACATGATAACGTCAACATGGCGGATGGAGTCCGGATCTCATTCATACTTAACGAGATTTGGCTGTAGAGCACCTACTCTTTTAACGCTCGTTAAGTAAGTACTTAATGAAATTAAGTACCTACTCATTGAGTAGGGCTTGGACGCAGCCATAGAAACCTCCAGTAGGTGTGTTGAGGCAAGTTGGCGCTAAACTCTGCAGGACACCAGCCCTCCAGGACCAAGTTTGGACAGCCCTGGTATAGGCTATTGTTATAAATACATAATCATGATCTCTTCAGAAATGCTACCTTGCCTGGTATAATCTGAAACATATAATACTTTAGATACTTTGATCTAAAACAGGTTTCTCATGATTTTGATTCTTGATTGTGGCTCAAGATAAAATGCCTTAATAATGGATTTGTTTCTTGCAAAAATGCAGCTTTTCACTTCATACTGATCGATTAGAGTCTTGGTGGTTTCTTGTGGATTATTGTAATGTTTTTATCAGCTGTCAGATCTCATAGCATCATTCACTGCAGATGAACCACTGGTGAGCAAGGGATCTAATGCTAAAATTCTCCAAATCCATTACTTATCACAGCACCTTTAATAAACTGTATCTGTGGAAGATGTAAATAAAAATTCTGAGGTTTCTCTTTTAAATATAAAGAGTGTTTGCCTAGTTCTGATATGATAACATTCTGAAAAAGAAGGAGAGAATTAAGACTGCGCCAAAACTGAGCAAAACATTAAAAGCTTTATATAGTTGGTATGCTCCTTGTTGCAAAGGCTGTTCTGTTTTGATCAAATTTTAAGACAGCATTTGTTAGGCATAAAGTGCTTATTTGTTAGGAATTAAGTTGTACATACAGTATGTGTGTCCCAAATGGGTTTTTGTGATGGGAAGAAAGTGGTGACTAAGAACCTATTGTACTCTGTCAATGCCACTTTTCAGGATGAAGGTTAAAGTAAGATTGGAGTGGAATTGAATCAGGTTATCCTCCATCTGATACGAGACCACATGTGACGAAGAGGGCAATTATGTTGTCACAATCAAGGGGAGTTCACACCAGAAACAGAGGAAAAGTTTGATCAGACTCTAAAGTAGAGCTTTAACCCTACTGGCAAAGAGAAAATCACCTTAAACTGTGGAGCCATTTACACGACACCATTTTCAATCAAACATAAAACTTTATATGAGTTATGGCCATTCATTCACACGAGTTCACGCAAGTTTTTGAAAATAATACAGTTTTTCACTCTGTGTGAACTACAAAAACATGTGTTTGTGAAAATGGTGATGATATGCACATCTGTTCAGTCTATAGGTATGTGTGCAGGCGCATATAGTGTTTCTTGGCCCGGCATGCATAATAGAGCATTTTAGTCATTTTTTCAGAAATGGGGATCATTTTGACAGCAGTGTTTGTCTGTACTTGAAATGTTTTAAAATACAAACTTTTTAGTTTTTAGTACATTGTTGTCATATAAATGTACTCTATAAAACCAGAATGCTTAGCTCTTACCCAAGGTCACACAGGATTATTTTTATTTTTATTTTTTTGCAGGATTGGGACGTTGTAGATATAAAGTTATTGCAAAAAAATTTGTTTTGTTACATTTTTATTATTATTTATTTAGATATTTAATAATTTATAATTTATTTAAGTAATGGAGAAAGATTGATTTTTTGAGCCTGCAGGTTGTGTAGTTACGATGCTATGATTTATAATTAAAGCTGAAATGTTAAATGAATAAATAAATAAATAACTGTACATTTTTATTCCATGGTGACCTGAAGCCATTGAGGCACAAGGTCTTCAGAAGAATTACATGATCAAGTCTGTCTATTTTAAAAAAAAAAAAAAAAAAGGAACCATTTAACATTTACATTCCCAATAATTACTGAGGGCTGGGTATGATTAAGATGTCACCGATTCAAATTCATTTCGATTCGCAAAGCTCTGCTTTCAACGATTCTCGATTTTTATTCATGAGTGGAATATAGTTTTTAATACAAATTGCTTTGATTTTCTAAAACAAATGAACAGTAAACATCAGTTTCAAAAATGGTGAATTTATAAAAAAGAAAATTAGAAAAACCCACATGCCTGTATTTTAACCCTTCTTTTTTTTTTTTTGTTTTGGTATAGGGTCCTTTTTAAACAATAGAGGGGCACCTATAAAAATGTTCTTATTTTTCTGGGTAATAGATGAAGGCATAAAAATGAATCAAAATGAAATAAATCCTTTTATTTTTTGGCAAAACCCAAAGAGCTGCCACAAACAGAGGTTTACTGGTAAAGTTAAAGAAAAGGAAACCAACCGATGGTGAGTATACTTTTTAAAAATAAAGTTTTATTAATATTTATTAGCAGTAGTATCATTAGTCTTAAGACTGCTAAATAGTAATACATTCTGACAGTTTCTTAACTTTAAACTAAACTTTTATTTTGACGGGTTGACGTGAAGAACTTCCAGCTGCTGTGTATGTGATATGACGGTATTTTTCTCAAATGAAACGATAAAAATGCTAATGAAGTGACTCTCAGAGCAGTTGGAGATGACATTCGTGTTCATATCATCATGAGACGGCAGAAGCTGAAAACACCGAGAGCGTCATCCACGCTCGAGTATGTGTGTAGTAAACAAAACAGTACACCGCGCCATCCGCCATTCGTTCATTGCGGAAATCATGGCACCTTAAGCGTGATATCAAATGCTTCCGCAGATTTAAAGTATTACTATAGCACTTCACCTGAACATTGTGAATCACGCGTATGGCCATGATAAGCACTAAATGAATGACAGGCTTTCTGTTGTAACATCGCGCAAGGTAAATAAGGGTGACAATCTAGTGGAGAAGACTAATGATAAGACTCACGTTAATCAGATCTTATTTTAAATATGTGCTGAAATAAATCCCGGAAAAGAACGATTCGCAGCTTTTGAGAATTGATATCGAATCGACTTCATTAAAAAAAACGATTAATCGAAAAATAAAAAAAATTTTGCCCAGCCCTACTAATTACACCTACAAGGACAGAAACAGTTCATTTATCAATTTATATGGCGCTTTCTGAAATGAGACATGATGAGCAGGCGACAAAAAAAATGTTGACTCCGGAGGGTTGCAGGACATGAAATGGAGTAACGGCTTGTTGTCTGGTCTCCGTTATTCAGATCATCACCATGATTCAGTGCTCAGATCATGCGGAGAAGCTCCATTAAACTGAAAAAGCTTTTTCAGATAAAAACATATAAAATGTGGTCCCAAGAGCCAGTATTGAAAACACTACCTAAGAAGCAGTGGCGGCTCGTACGGGGGGAAGGAAGGGGGAGGCACAGCTTCCACAAAATGTTGAGGTGAAAATGGGAGGAGGACGATTTCATGTTAATAAAATTCACAATTCATTTAAGTTCATGTCTCAGAATGTGTATTTGTGTTGTAATTTAAAACAGTTGTATTACCATATGGTGACAAGTGCCGCTTTCTAGAGCGGAATGTGCCGAATCTGCTTGATGTAATTACAAATTGCTAATGAAGAGAAGGGTAAGGGGAGGATGGGGGAGACGATGGAGCTCTCGGCCTCCGTTGGTAAGAAAAAATTAGCCTATCACCATCGGTGTTCACTTTCAGAGCTGAGGGAGGTATGAGGAAAAGAACCCTTCGTAAAAATCTGCTGCGTTGATAATGTACTAAGTACTTATGATGAGTAGCAATATTGAATATTTAATCGGCAACAGATTTACCAAGCTGTCATTCAAAAAGTATATATACAAATTAAAAAAAAAAGGGAAAGCACGCCTAAGCTGGATATAGCAGTCGGCTAATAAAATGGCGCAAAACCGGCAGCTCGCTTTAACACAGGACTTTTAAGGGAAGGATGGATGTTGTTTCCAAGTGATAGGCCAAGGTAAGTGAATTATATATCTTGCTGGATGTGGTGTCGTTTTCTTTCCGTTTCTGACTACTAAAAGCAACCAAAAAGCTAAATTGAAAGGGTTTTAAGCAAAATAATAATTTACTAATACTAATAATCAGGAGGGATCCCAGACCAATACAATTAGTGTGCCTCCTCTATTTTAAAACCCACGAGCCGCCACTGCTAAGAAGTTCCTTATTTAAAATACAACAGCAGTTTTTAGGTTAACCATATGGTTAGAGTCTTCATATTATGTGTGTAGCATACAATATTTTATACAATATTTTTTTTCCTTCATATTTTAAGTGTGTACAAAAATTTTTTTTTGCATATGTTGAATAATGCATTAAGTTCTGCTCCAGAAAGGCTGACAGAGTAGTCTTCAGCGTCGTAAAAAGTTTGGTTTGTGTGAATGCTGAAATCATCATGTTTGACTTCGCTGTCAGAATTTAAAATTTGCATAGCAAGTCTGAATGTTACTGCTACAGTTAAAACTTATGTTACAGCAAAATCGTGACGATTAGACACTCTTCTGTTAGGGTCATGGAGAGCAAAAATAACTGCAACTAATATGTATTCAGGACCGCATAAACAAACAAACAAACAAAACGAATAAAAAAAAGAAAACCTAAATAATCAAATTGTCCAAATCAAGTTTAACAGTATTTTGGTGAAAACTCACTTGGTAATATTACTAATAGTAATATAGTACTTTTTGTTCCATATGTGTTATTCTTGTAAATCACACTTCTGCTGTTGTTTATGCACTTAAAAAATTACCTGCTTTGCTACTTACTGCCATGGGATACGTAAAGGAGAAAGTAATGACTCAAGCGCAGATGCTTACAAGTGCTTCATTTACAAAAAGAGCAAACAAAAGAAGGCACAGGATCCAAAAATAATCTGTGTGTGTGCATATATACAAGAATGTTGGCAGGCAGACAAAAGAGGACTTGCAAACGTTACTCAAAATGTTTATTGTTCTATGGTGTATAGTGCTCAATGAAAGGTGAAAAGAGTTTTTACAGTATTTACAAATGAAACGACATAACAATGACAAAACAAAAAGGTGGGAAGGGGGCACGAGAGGTGCCAAATAAAAGAAATAAATAAAACAAAACACAGCTATAGTAGCTAGTTTTAATAATCTGAGCTAACTACCAAAAGAAAAATGTAGAAAGAAAAAGATCTTCAGCATTACAACGCCCTAACTAAATTACTCAAACTAAATTAATAACAAAACATACAGCGGGTGGCACTCTCTCCTAACCTAATGTGTCTAATACAGCAAAATTGTCCTACATGTTGTACAATGTATATTGCGTAACATACTTACCTGCTCATGCTTTTCCAACCTTACACACAATGTGAGGTCTGGTGAAAACAGTACATTTAACTGTAAACTGTACAAACATTGTATTAACAAAGGATGTTTTAACAAGTATTCAACACACAGTATAAAAGTACAATCTTTGATAGTAATCACAGAACAATGAAGAATGACAGGCTGTTGGACCAATGGGATCTGAATCTGAAACACATACAAACGGTCTACCACACATATACATATACAAATCTTACATACATAGCAGCGTACGTAACAATAGTCTTGGAAAGTGACCACTAAGATATCCCATTTGTATCTCAGGTACCAATCCTTGGAATAAATATATTTAATCAAGCATACCTTTTTGACATCAGCGCCGATAGCCATGTGGGCATATGGCGCAGTTGTGCTTCGGGTGTCCCGAGACCGAATCCCGCCTTGTGGACATTTCCCGTTCCCACCCCCCATCTCTCTCTTCTACTCACTTCCTGTCATATCTCTACTGTCCTGTCAAGGAAAAATGCAAAAATGCCACAAAAAAAAGCATACCTTTATGATAAAAAAGTCTGACAGTAAGACAAACAAACAAACAAAAAACCGGATGCCAGATAGTAAGAGCTGTGCAGGTAAACCTTACTCCCCTGGCCTCAAGAGGTGCACTAATGACTGACTAATGAGGCCTCCCTGACCTCCCATTCAGGTGGATGCTGACTCTAGTTTTGCTGTGAGCGGTGCGAGTAGGATCAGTTACATGAACCACATTCAGTCTGTTGGTTTGACAGTTATTAACTGACAACATTTGCCACCCACTGCCCAAAATGAGTAAGCTATATTGGTATGTCACTTTTTAATGCAATTCCCTCTTGTACAGACATATTTGTGGTCAAGGAATCTTGGTCAAGTACTTATTTAAAACCACATGATTTTTTTTGTCTCTCAACTTCCAGATATCATAGAACAGCACTATAAACATGAATTTCACAATCCAAAAACATCAATTTTCTGACCCTGAGCCCCAGGTACAACTAAATTGAATGCATCGTGCCAAATGCCACATTTAGAGACAGCTGGCAGAATAAGTAAGGAGTCATTTAGACAGGACATTTTCTTGCATTTAAAGAAACACAGTGTAATGGATCTAAATGCAGGGGTCTTTTGATGCCTTTTTATGCTGGACTCCTTTTTTACTTAAAAAAAGTTTTAAAAATGTAGCATTGAATTTAATTATTAAATAAGACTTTTATAATATTGTATTATTATTGTTGTTACTATTATTATTATTATTAGACAATATTACTATTGTAAAATACATAGCACTAAAAATAGATTGTGTAAACGTTGCTGTGCTCTCCAAACTGCACAGTGACGGATAATTATTCCATTAAAAAGTATTTGATTGTGATGATAGCCTCAATAATAAATTAACACCACGTGTCCGAAGGGGGATAAGTAAGTCAATTCAAGGCACCTTTTTGATATAGCGCCCCCCCTTTTTTTGCAAAGGCAACTATACATTTGTTTTTAGAAGTTTGTCAGTTACAGTCTAAACTTGAAAGTTTTAAAGGTTTGAAAGTTTGTTAACATGGGGATTTTTATGTTAACAAGGGGATTTGCATGTAAATGGTAAACAACAAAAGGTGTGAGGTGTGGAGGTGTGAAAACTTTTGAACAGAATGAAGATTTGTACATTTTTCTTATTTTGCCTAAATATCATATTTTTTCATTTAGTACTTCCCTTCAGAGGCTACAGAAGATATTTACATGTTTCCCAGAAGACAAAATAAGTTAAAAATGACTTACTTAAAACTTATTTTGTCTTAAAATAAATTTACCCTGATCTTCAAATTCAACAAATACAACAGATCCTGAGCATCACTGAAAAAATATCTTATATTGTAAAATCAGCAGCACCGATCCTGAGACACAGAGTATGCATAACTGCGAATGGGAAACGCGAGCGTGAGCGAAATGCCTTAGTGTCAAAGCTGCTTTTTTGGCAGACCGAGAGTAAATGATGGCCCTCAGATACGTATTTCCATTAGTCTGCTGAGGCCATGTCTGCTGTCTTTACTCTCTATTTCCCTGGCAGTCCTCCAGACTTGGCTAGCTACACTAGCTTCTGTCCATCCATGTGGAAACTAGTCGTGAGCATCTTACTGGTTGAGGTCATCTAGGGAAAACAAGCACACAATATTGTGTTGTGACACATTATTTCCCAGGGAGGCTTGCCCTTAGGTCGCTGAATGCCATGGCAGTGGGGCTTGTAATATGAAAAGTAAAATGGCTCCATGAAATAACCCTGTAACAACGTTTGTAGATTGGGAAGGAGGAGGCGGGAACCGGTGAACATTTAAACAAACTTTAATAATAAAAAACTCAAAACAACGTGACAGCCCCTCGCGGACGACTGTCACACAC
Source organism: Sinocyclocheilus anophthalmus (assembly GCA_018155175.1). NCBI lineage: Eukaryota > Metazoa > Chordata > Actinopteri > Cypriniformes > Cyprinidae > Sinocyclocheilus > Sinocyclocheilus anophthalmus. The sequence continues at coordinate 113,441 of JADLZN010002936.1, forward strand.
AAACAAAACCAAAACACAAAATAAAATCCAGGCCTTGTCCTCTCTCGTCTTTCACTGTCGTAACTCCTCCTTTTATTCTTCCGGAGCTCCTCCGTGAGACTCGGGACTGGTGAGTGGCGCAGGTGTCGCGCATTCGCCATTACTCCACCGGCCTCGCTCCGTTCCCACGGCTCTCGGCCCCGCCCCTCTCTTCACATACCCCCATCGCCCCTCGCAGGCCGGGGGGTACTCACGAGACTGCGCTCTACTCCCCCCCTCCCCCCTCCGGGGGAGCCGATCACGGCGGCCGCGGCGTACCTGGGGGTAAGGACAGACAGAAGAGGCGAGAGAAAAGGAGACGGAAGGATGAGGAGAGACAGAGACGAGAGAGGGGGGAAAAAAAAAAATCTGGTTCCGGTTCCCAGACACACTGCCGCACGGCCCTCCACCAGCTGGGTAAGCTCCTCCGCGATGCCAGGCTGCAGCACTGGACAGCCCTCGTTGGACGGCCCGACACTCCTCCGCCACCCGGAGGACGGCGACGGCTCCTCCGGGTTCGAGCAGCCGGCAGGAGTCCCCCGTTCCCTGCTCCTCCCCATCATGGTGGATGGCAGCAGGCTCCGGCCTCAGGCGAACGGCGGCGACTCCTCCGCTCCCTCACGGATGGCAGCCGTCCCTCCACAGCCCAGGCGGCCGGCAGCGAGTTCGTCCGCCCCCCCGGCAACTCACTCTAGCCCACCGCCTCGAGCGTCCACGGCAGCAGACTGCTCGCCATGCTCAATGGCACCGCGGATTTACCACAGCGGCGAGGGATCTCTGGCACTGTGTCCTTCCTTCCTCCCGGGTTTCGGCACCAATTTTAACAAAGTTCGTAGTTCGGGAAGAATGAGGCGGGAACCGGCGAACATTCAAACATAATTTTTAATAATAAAATAAACACAAAACTGTGCGACAGCCCCTCGCGGACGACTGCCGTGCACAAACGAAACAACATAAAATCCAGGCCTGGTCCACTCTCGTCCTTCACTGTCATTACTCCTCCTTTTATCCTTACGGAGCTCCTCCGTGAGACTCGAGACCGGGGAGTGGCGCAGGTGTCGCGCATTCGCAATTACTCCACCGGCAAAGGAATCTTTGCAACCAGGGGACTGATTGAAAATGCCTTAATTCCTAGGGGTAAACTGCCGTAACCACCTATTGCATCACGATACACTCCAAAGAGGGACGGATGCTATGTTCTGGCAGCGGTGCTGTGTGGAGAACGGGCAGAAAATTTGCTGGGAAATTCTACTGCTACTGACAGACCTGTCTCTCTCTCCTTCCATTCATAGCGAAAAACCTCGAAAGAGTTGTTTTCAACCAGGTATCATTGTTTATTTTTTTTTTTCAGACACAACAAGCTGGATGTTAACAAATCAAGTTTTAAAAGTGGCCATTCAACTGAGACTGCATTACTGTTGGTCACTGAAGCCCTGCGGATTGCAAAAGCTAATTCCAAAAAATCAGTTCTCATTCTGCTGGATCTATCTGTGAATCATCAGACTCTTCTGTCCACCCTATCATCCCTGGGCATCACATGAACTCCACTTCACTGGTTTGAACCTTATCTCACAGGTTGGGCTTTTCAGGGTGAGGGGAGGTATCCTACGCACATCAACTGGTCATGGGGGTTCCTCAGGGATCAGTTCTTGGACACCTCCTCTTCTCCATATACACAACATAACTGGGTCCCATCATACAGGCACATGACTTCTCCTACCATTGCTATGGATGACACAAAGCTCTACCTTCATTTCAACCAGATGGACCCCAACGGTTAGCTTGCATGCTCTCAGGCTGCCTGGTTGACCTTCGGCCATGATGGAAAGGAACATCAACTGCAGCTAACCTGGCAAAAAGGACTGAGCTTAACCTTCACTGCCACTCCGGACTCTACGATGTCACTATCCAACTAGGTTATAACAATTACCCCATCAAGTTTGGTCAGAAATCTCGTTGTAAACTTTGATGACCAGCTGACCTTCAAATACCACATTTCAAAGACCGCTCGATCTTGCAGGTTTACATTGCACAACATCAGAAAGACCAGGCCCTTTCTAACGGAGCATGCTGCACAACTTCTTGTCCAGGCCCTTGTCATTTATAGGCTGGACTGCTGCAAACCTCTACAAATGATTTAGAATTCAGCAACACGACTGGTTTTCAACGAGCCCAAAAGGCCCATGTCACACCTCTCTTTATTTCCCTGCACTGGCTACAGGTTGCGGCTCACATCAAGTTCAAGTCATTGATGCTTGCATACAGAACAGACATGGGCTCCACACTCTCCTACTTCGTCTTACGAGTCTACAGATCCTTCAGAAGCCTTAGATCTGTGAGTGACACCTCGTGGTAGTATCACAGAGAAACACAAAATCGCTTTCCAAAACATTTTTGTTCACCGATCCTTGCTGATGGAATGATCTTCCCACCCTCATCCAGAATGCTGAATCCCTGACAATTTTAAAGCGACAGCTGAAAAACTCAACTTTCGTTACCATTGAGTAACATTCTAATTTGAAAAAAAGGAAATAAAAAACAACAACTTTGTTTTCATTTTACTTAAAGGGGTCATATGATGTTGCTAAAAAGAACATTATTTTGTGTATTAATGAAATGTGTTTATGCGTTTTAAAGTAAAAAAAACACATTATTTTCCACATACTGTACATTATTGTGTCTCCTCTATGCCCCGCTTTCTGAAACGCGTAGATTTTTACAAAGCCATTGGTCTGAAAAGCGAGATGTGCTCTGATTGGCCAGCAATCCAGAGCGTTGGGTCGTTCTGTGAAGAGTAGTCCTTCTTGAACGATTCGTTCATTTTGAACGAATCTTTGATGTGACTCGGGAGGAACGAGTCGTCTTGGGGAGTGATTCATTCAGTCGCGCATGCACAACATCCTACAGGTTCTGTACTGGAATAAGTCAAGTAGTTCACCTGGTTAGAGTCTTCGGGTTTTTCGAGTCGATTGTTCATCACGTGACAGACCCATAAGCTTAACCAATGCAGTCTGAGCCGGAAAGAGAATTGAATAGTTCATCTCTCGAGTCTTCTTAAGTTTTAGAGTCACCGTTCATAAGGGGTGACAGCCCCATAAGCGTACCTATGCAGTCTGCCGGAAAGAGACTTAATAATAATAACTAACTCTTTATTACCTTTGTTACAACTTTCAGTGTTATGGAAAAGAACCATAAGGACAGAAATTCACACATTTAGAAACTGTAAGAAGTAAAAAACTACAATTTGAGACCAGAAACGCATCAAGTAACTGTAAGAGTAAATAATAATTACAATAATGATAATAATAATAATAATAAAAAAAAAAAAAAAACTATGCACCGTTTGTAGGGAAGCTTGTAAATGAACTAATTTCTCTATCAAATGTCGTCACGTTACGTGACAAAAGAACGAACGATTCGAAGGACTTGAGAGATGAACTAATCAATTCTTAATTAGAATGTGCTGCGTGGAAAAAAATCTGTCTTTATTAAAAACTAGCTTGACAAAGGTGTAATTTTGGTTTTAGATTTGTTAAAAAAGGATGGAAACTTCTATTCCTATTCTGAATTTTCAGAAATCCACAAAAAAAGTGGATACCTCACCTAGAGTGTATAAATGGGTTATTAATTCTATTTCACCTAAACTGTTACATCTGGTTAGGGATTGTTACAGATCTTCAAAATGTGAAATGCCAAAAAATTTGTATTGGAGGTCTGGAGCTTTCCAATGTTAAATGTAACAATTTCTGGATTATAAAAATCCTTATTAAGAAGTTTAGTTGACATCCTAAAGCATTTTATAAGTGGAAAATAAATAACCCTTTTCTTTCTACTATTAAAATATGGGCCGGTATTAACAGTTTAGGTAACAGAAAAGTTTCTGTTACCTAACAAGATTAAAGAACTTTACTATAAGATTCTTCACATGTACTATCCCTGTAATTCTTTACTCTCAAAATTTAAGTTGGACATCGCTTCACAATGCACATTCTGTCATTTAATTTGGAAACAATATCACACTTATTTTTTGAATGTATGCAAACATGCATGAGTATGCAAGCGACAGTTGAAAACTCATCTCTTTCGAAGCTACTGGACTTCATCATCATCATCAAAAAAAAAAAAAGATCTCTCTTTATTTATTCATTCTCTTTCTAGCTTGTACTTATTTGAAAAATTTCTAAGAACTTGGTATTACAACCACTCCTTGTGTCTGTTTGCCTCTTTAAGAAGAATCGCTAAATGTATACCCAAATGTAAGTTGCTTTTGATAAAAGCATCTGCAAAATGACTAAATGTATATGTAAATGCAAAGGATTTTTGGAAAGATATATCTTGGCTTGTTTTCTCAGCTTAAAACAAACTGTTTAGTTTTGAGGTAATTAATGCAATATTTTTTAATTTGGGAATCAGGATCAAAGGAGCTGAATGGTATCTTAAAACTGTTAACTCTTTTTGGCCCATTTCATCTTCACAAATGTAAAGTTACTAATTGTATGCCCAATTTTAGGATTTTTTTGTATTGATTTGAAATTATTTTCTGAATCTCTGCTCATCACTTAATAAGAATGATGTATTTCTTTAGGTATTGATTGTGTTGATGGAAAAATATTGACTTTGATGTAAGTGTTACCTCCTGTGTATTCTTTGAAGTTGAGATTTTATGTGTAATTTTCCATTTACGTTATTTTTTATTTTAATTTATTTATGATTTATTTATTTAAAAAAAATAAAAGATGTTTAACTTTTTATTTATTTTGTTTTTGTTCTGTTTATATTTCATTTTTGTATTTATTGTTTTGTATTCTGGGTGTGTGTGTTTTATTGCTATGACTGTATCCCCTGTGAATGTTATATCTTCAATAAAAAATAAAATGAAAAAAAGAACTAATCAATTCTCTTTCCGGCTCAAACTGCATTGGTTAAACTTATGGGGCTTTCACGTGATGAACGAACGACTCAAACCCGAAGACTCGAGAGATGAACAAATCAATTCTCTTTTCGGCTCAGACTGCATTGGTTAAACTTAAGGGACTGTTACGTGATGAACGAATGACTCGGAAAACCCGAAGACTTGTCAGATAAGAGGTGAGGTGAGCTAATCATAGACTAAAGACCAGGTAAACAATTAATTAATCTTTTCGGTTTCTTATAGCAGTTTTGTATTGTTTTTAGTGTGATCAACGTTTGCGTAAGTAGTAGAAGTGTTAGGGAAGTAACACGTAACATTCTAATTATATTTAGCTAAAATGAACGAAAAGAACGAAATTACTCGAAAAAAGATTAGTTCATTTTGCTGAACGAGACTCAAAGGTCAGAGTCGTTAAAATGATCAGAACTTCCAGCTATCTAGTGTGTTGTGATTGGCCGAATTCCTCAAGTTTGTGACGGAAATGTTACGTCCCTTACTATATTGTGATGCCGTGTCCCGGCCGGAGCTACGAGACAAAAACATTAAAACCCATTATAAACAAGGCATTTGTTGCATCCAGTGGGGACATAATTATGGATTATAATGACTTATACTGTCTTTTTATGGGTTGCGTTGCATCGCGCCGCGTGAACATAAAATCATGTCTGCATTTGTGTTCGGAGAAATTACAAACAACAAGCCCTTCTCTACACTGCTCAAAACTGCGTTTGAATCGTCAGTGGCAAATCATTTAAAAATGAAAACGTACTTACAGTCTGAGAGTCAGAACAGACGGCCCTGTAGTCTCTTCCAGGATCAGGAAACAGTCCTCCATATACAGTAATGTGCTGCACACATCTGAATATTTGGGTTGAACTGTTCTGGAACAGTGTTGTAAATACAACTTAACCACTGATTTCTAGTCGTGTCCTCTTTTGGAAGGCCAAACAAAGTATTTTCGCTTTCGCAACGAAACACACAGCAGCAACCATAAAGTTATGCCTTCTTTTTTTGCGTAAACATTTGGGCGGTGTTATGCAAATCTTCCCACACGTAGACATGTGGGTGCGTGTTTAAACAAGGCATTTTAGGAAGGCGTGGTCGAGTCTCAACTTTTATAAAGAATATCTCTTAGGATTTTAGACTTTAGTCTTTGCAACATTAGGGATCTTATCTATTCACGAACAACTTTTAACACTCCAAAGAGAAAGGAATCCCTTCCTGTGCTCTTTTGTACTAATTTGAACACGTCTGAAAACTTATTCAATCACTTCCTGTGCTTATTTGCCTCTTTATGATGAATCACTTTTTATATTTTAAATATAAGTCGCTTTGAATAAAAGCATCTGCTAAATGAATAAATGTAAATAAATGTAAGGAGAGACTTACATCTCTAGACATCACCATGTCTAAAACTCTAACAACATGTTTAGTCAATAGATTGAATATGTGTTTCACTATGTATGGAAACATCACACTAGCTAACTCCTCAGAGCTAGAGGCAGAGTTCGTATACATATCCCCATTCAAACCAACTTAATAAATACATAAATCACTAATAAATAAGTAAATAAACAAATAAATAAATAAATAAAACTTCCAGGCCTGCCACATGATTCTTACGTGTTAACAACTTGGCATCTGTTTTTCTCACAGCCAGAGTAAGAATGGGAAACGCTTGTTTGCTCAAACTGTGACCATGAACCATGTGACACCTTGGCAAATGTGGGCTCTGGTCTGCGAGGTGCGTCATGCAACTTTCTTCCCTCGAGAAGTGGGCAAACAACACATCTTCAAAACTTTTTCTGAACTATTAGTTTTCACACACCCACAAACACACCCACACACACACCCACGCACACACCACACACAAAAACACCAAACATGTGGTGCACCAAAGGCTAGATACTTAATGTGAAACATGCTGTACATCAGTCTGGATATGTCATCGACGGCCAATAAAATCAATTACGATGGGGAAAAAAATTATTATAATTCATTAATAAATGGTTCACAGGTGATTACTTTACATTAAGGTTCACTTTCACACGTTACTAACGTTTGTAATTCATTAATAAATTGTTCACAGTTGTTCACTTTACATTAAGGTTCAATTTCACAGGTTACTATTGTTTATAGATCATTAATAAATGGTTCACATGTTTTCACTACATTAAGGTTCACTTTCACAGGTTAATAAGGTCTATAACTCATTAATAAATGGTCACAGGTGGCACTTTACATAAGGGTAACTTTGCCGGTTACTAACGTTGTAGTTCCATTATAAAGATGCAAGGTGTTCACTACATTTACGGTCTCGCTTTCCATGTACTAACATTTATAAATATGAAAACGCGTTCACAGGTGTTCCCGTTACATATACGGTTCGCTTTCTGTTACTAATGTTTGTAACTAATTAACAGATGATTCACAAGGTGTTCTTTAAATTAAGGTCATTTTGCATGTTATTAACATTATAATCATAACCCTTTAGGCGCCAGGGTTTTTTTGAAAAAATGCTGGATTTTGACATCAAGATTTCAAAAGCTTATAGATAGAGATCTACTGTAAATTAGAAAAAATATTGGGCATGACTGAAAGTTTATATGGGGTGTAAATATACTCATCTAATTAGCATAGTATGACGTCATCAGGGGCGGCCCTCCTGAATGTCATAATATTTAGGAAATAATAGAGATTGAATGAGTTTGAAACCTATTTTTTTTTTTTTTCTTTTTATCCTCATTCCAAATTATCAGAAAAGAGGAAACAAGCAATAAAATAGGAGAAAGTACTAAATTATTTCTATATTACTATGCTATATAGTAGTAAAATGCATGTGAACAGTAGTTTACTTTTTGATCTGTTCATCAGTAATTTTCAGGAAATAATAGATATTGAATTGATGTTTGAACCTATTTGTTTTTTTTTTGTCTTTTTATCCTCATTACAAATGATCAGAAAAGAGGAAACCAACAATAAAACAGGAGAAAGTACTAAATTATTACTATATTACTATACTATATAGTAATAAAACACATGTGAACAGTAGCCTACTTTTTGATCATTTCATCAGTAATATTCAGGAAATAATAGATATTGCCCTGCCACCCCCATCCCCGTTGGGCAAAGGGTCGAAATCATCGCTCGGTTGTGCTTCGTGAACACTCTCGCCTTGTACGCCGGCACCATTGTGCTGCAAAGATGTACAGGGAGAAGCGCGATTATTAGACGACCAATCGTCATTTCCAAAAGGAAAATAATCCCCTTCAAAGTCAGAATCTGCGAATAACATTTGCAACACATCCTCAACTTTTATTAGCTTTTATTAGCCATTTGGCGATTTTCTCTCACAAATCTCACAGCTTACCCGCACGCTATGAACTGAACTGCTTCCGCATCAATGACACAATAGCTCACTTGCTCTGCACTTTGAATAGGAACGTGACGTAATATTGGACTAGAATCGAAGTACTACATGTCTGCCATCTAGTGGTAGGGAATACAAATGAGATATTACACCATATTAGGAACTACGGTCTATTAGATTAAGTATGACGTCTTGTGGCAATTTTGCGACTTTGGCGCTAAGCGGGTTAATAACTGATTCACAGATGTTCACTTTACATTAAGGTTAACCTTTTCAGGTTACTAACGTTTGTAACTCATTAATAAACGGTTCACAGGTCTTCACTTTACATTAAGATTCACTTTGACAGGTTACTAACGTTATAACTCATTAATAAATGGTTCACAGATGTTAACTTTACATTAAGGTGCACTTTCACAGGTTACTAACGTTTATAGATCATTAATAAATGGTACACAGGTGTTCACTTTACATTAAGGTTCACTTTTGCATGTTATTAACGTTTATAGATCATTAATAACTGGTTCACAGATGTTCACTTTACAATAAGGTTCACTTTCACAGGTTATTAATGTTTATAAATCGTTAATTAATGGTTCATTACATTAAAGTTCACAGGTAATATTGGAAATAAAATGTTCAATATTAAGATCTCATCAAGTCATGGTTGTGCTTTTATGATTTTTTCCCCAAAATAAAAATCAAGATTTAATAATTTCATCTTTATAAAAATATATATTGGTTTCTAATCATTGCTGTGGATAGGCATCATTAACTTTTGCGGAGAATCATGGATAAGGTACAGAGTAGATTCTGGTAAGAAACATTGTAAGAGAAGTGACACGAGTCATGAGATACATAAATACAACACCCTTTAGTCTTGCTAAAATAGTAAATTTTTGCTGCATCACGAAATAAATCAGGAATCTGGTTTTAAGTGAAATAAGTATTAATAAATATATTTATTAAGCATTTATACCATGTGAGATAAAAATGGCTCACTATTTGGCAGGTATTGCATTAAAATCACCTTTTTTATTCATGCATTTATAACTGCTTATCAGTTATTTATAATGCATTTGTAAGTGAGTTATTAGTCATGTAGTAACACCTTTATAAACCCTTTATAAAAGGGAACCTTAATGTAAAGTGTTACCATATTTTTTTTTTTCTGAAATACTACACTGTAAAATGTAAAAATGTAAAAACGTAATGAATAATAAATAATAAATAATAAAGTTTGATGACACAATAATGGAGGTCAGTGTTTGTTTTAGTTGGGCTCTTGATCCTTTCTAACATTAGTGCTTCTCTGGCTGCATTCATTTTGTATTTGAAGCGCATGTTATGCACCAAATTGCAAGAGGTGATGTTGGCTACATTTTGCTGGTGATATAGTCATCATGTGGTAGACTGATACATTGACTTCATCCAGGGGCTTTTATTAGTTGCTAATTTTACCTTATTTACTGCGCTTTGTGAATTATGTATTTGTCAATAAAATCTCTGAATATTTTTTTGACTGTCACCATTGTTGAGATTTATATGTTGATTTGTGATGTCTGTGTGGGTCTAAATGAGCCTGTCAAAACATTTTCTGCATAGTGGCTTTATATTTAAATGATAAATTATATTAAATGATAAATTATTAAATGTTTATGTAATATCACAGCAGTGCAGCATGAAATTACTAATAGTAAATCATTTAATCAGAAAACACTCTAGATGAGATCAGTGTTTCTCTTACATTTTTGTCATAACCAACATGCTTCTGAAAACTAATGTAAAAAAAAAAAAATCAAGGATCACAGCCCATCTAAAGCAAACACTGATCTCAGGGTGACATCAAACTTTACTATTTTCAATAAAACATTGACATCTAAACCAGCCCAACTCAGTCCGAGCAGCTGAGTACTTAGCTATCTTCAAGAAATGGCTAGAAACACATCTCTTCTATCTTTATTTGACCATCTAACTCTAGCAATCTCTATTCTAAATATATTCTTTAAAAAAAAAAACACAACTTGCCCCTTTAGACTTGCACTTAAAAAAAAGGCCCTCTAACACTAGATTGCTCTATCTTTTTATATTATATTGGGTTTGTTTTATTTATTATATGATTTTAAAAAAAACTTGCTACATGTACTGCGTTATGCTAAATGAGATTTGTTATAGCACTTGTATATCATTGCTCTTTTGTTGATTTTGATTGCTTCCATTGTTCTCATTTGTAAATCGCTTTGAATAAAAGCATCTGCTAAACGACTAAATGTAAATGTAAATGTAAAATAATTCTCAAGAACTTTTGTATGAAATCAAGTCAAACTGGTTAGTGATAAGTGAAGATGCTGAGATCTTGAGAGATCTGTTTGTGTTTAATGTTCTGTTGCTTCCAGTCATTTTTTAAATGATTTTTTTCCCTTTACAGTGAAGGTGTTTGGTCGTAATAATTCAGGAAATACCAGTAAAATAACAGTGTTTTTCTGTAAAATCTCTAATTAGCATATTTTACTTTTATTTTACAGTTTTGTTTGGCAGCCATTTCTGCCTGTGCCATCTGTCCAGTTGCACCATCTGGTGGTGATTTCACAAATTATTATAGCCATTATTTTTGTAATTTTACATACATTTCTATGCAATTTAAGAAAACAGAAAAATACTCTATACATAATACAGTATTTTTTTCTGTATATAAAAAAATTAGAATTACTGTAATGTGTTCTTAATGGCATAATACGTAAAATAACAGCTGAGTAGTTAATTTTACAGATATTGTTAGTAATTTTACAGTGTTTTGAGTACAATTGGCTGTAAAAAAGTTTTTCCTGTAAAAATAGGATTGTTTTTTACAGTGTATCTTAAATTGATTCAATTGAAAAATGGATTGCATTGGACAGTAGGTCAGTTATAGGCATTTGGTCAATGATAGGGGGTCACATATACATATACATATACATATACAGTACATGTTTGTGTGTGTGTTCCTTCCAATATTTTTTCATAAATGTAGAATATATTTTAGTTTTTGGTGAATATTAAACTTTTTTTGAATGTAGGAAGTGGCAGGGGCAACAGGAGCAGCTTGAGTTCATAGGGCTTTGTGAAAAGGCATCTAGTAAGATAAGCTTTTTATGTTTGCAAAGAAATGACAAAGAAAAAACAGCTTTACCTTATCTTTGTCTAAGACATTTAAATTTCACCTCCCATCAATCTAGTGGTGTGATCACGGCCTCGACGTGTCCATACTAGATTGCTTCCATTATAATCAATGAAGCACAGCAAGTGTGTGACTGTGGCCTTGTTGATTATTATGAGAACAATCTGGAGCAGCCATTGTGGCAAAAAGCAAAAGAAACCATTTACTGTGAAACTACAGAATGTTTTCTTTAGTAATTACTTGATAGGAACACAGAATGCAAAACTTAATTTCTAGAAGATTCCCCTGAGGACATTATCTCTCAAGATGGGAGATGAAATGACCAGTGATGAGCCTGTTTGATCGACTATGGCTCAGAAGCCACATTTGGGTTACTCTGAGTACAAAGGGGTTGAGGGAGTGCATTGTTTCAGTGACAGATTCAGACTACTCCAGAAGGTACAACTACAAATAAACTACTCGACACAAAATAACCCAGGAGACTGAAGCCAGCTGAAATCAACCAAAAAAGCAATCACCCAGCATATAATAAAATAAAATAAAAAGTCCTAGTCTATTGCAAGCGAGATTTAGCACATATGGACTAAAGTCCAATAGTACTAAAATGTGTTCTCACATTTTAATTGGTTGTGTTGTATAATACAGCCTTACAGAATCATAAGCTTTTATGATGTGCAGCATCATTTAACAGATGTTTTATTGGCTGAATGATAGATGAATTGTGTTATTTTTTGGGTGGAGAGAAAAAGTGTGAAAGTAGGCCATGTAGGTTGGTACTGTCATTATAAAGAGGGAAAGAATCAATTCAGGAGTCAATTCATCAATCAGTAGCTCATTAAAATGACACGTTCATATTATTTTCATGCTACTATCCACTTTTTGGATGCTTTCTTATTTGAGCCTTTACTTTGAGTGCTTGCAATCTTTTTATACAGGGCATATATACTTTACATAATGACTGTCTTTCCTATTTGTCATTTGTTTCATGGAGCATGTAGACCAGAAGTAGTGCAGAAAAAGAAACACTTTTATGTATCAAAAGATATTAAATGGGATCAAAAATATTACTGCAATTTAAAATGCTCTATGAACACAGCTGAAGTTTAGGTTGTTAAAATTTCTTCAACCTTCATTCGTTTTCTGGCTGACTCTTATACATTTTTTTCAGGCAGAAACTGTTTAAAGTAAAGTAGGATGCATGCTCAGCTTTGCATTGCACCTGACAACACATCCTAATATGCTAAAAAGTAGTAAGTTCTACTTCATCTTGATTTGTTTAGGGCATGTCCCACTCTGCTTTTTACGTAATGTTGCACAATGTTTCCCCCTTGCTTTGCTGTAAAAAATGTAGAGCAGTCCTACCCACTGAGAGCCATGCAGAAATATCTACTTTGCTATAAATCACTTCCAGCTGACATAATTTGTACTTTTAGATAAACAGAAATTCAGATCAAAAAAGTTTCAGATATATTTGACACATATATATTTGAAATAGTTTTCAAATGATTTGACACTTGCATCTATGTGTGTCACATGGTGTAATTCAACACATGTCCAGGAGAAGCTGGCTTGTCTTTTGGTCTTTTTTGAGACAGCTTATGGCGAGCAATTCATTTGCAGCTCTTGACTACATGGTTGACTCACTCTCGTTCAGCACTATTATACTATGCATACTAGTGGTAGAGTGATCTGGCTGATTTAAATATCCAATGAAACGGTACAATTGCTGATATATCATTTTTTTAACCAGACATTTTATTATTATTATTATTATTTGTCACGTCTGTCGACTTTGTGTTAAAAAGGAGAATAGTATGCCCCGTTGACAATAGGTGAATATAGTCTCTGGTGTTCCAAAGAATGTGTCTGTGAAGTTCAGCTCAAAATACCCCACAGATCATTTTTATATTATTTTGAAAATGCCCAGTTGAGTCAGCGGGAAGCGAAACACGATGGTTTTCGTGCCTTTCTCTTTAAAGGGTATGAAACCCACAGACTTTTTTCTGCGATTTTAGCAGTAGGTGTTGTGTTGCACTCAATAAGGACAATGTACCTTCGATTAGTTTTAACTGTTGGAGAAGAAACTGGTAATTTTAAGCTTTTTTGCCACTCTTGTCGCTTCCAGGTGTAAAATCTACATGGTGTTGAAGTACAATGTGACGTGGAAGTGGACTAATAGTACATCGATGACCGGGGGGGGCAGCGGTTGTCTATTAATTATTCATGAGAAGCCGTGTTCCGATCCATGAGGGAAGCGCTCGCTTAGTTATTCACAACAGCATGTGTTGATTTGTTATGACAGACGCTTCAGACTGTGAGATCGCGCACATTAACTGAGAGAAACGTTTATGGATCGAAGAAGAGTGTTTGTTTTGGCTTTGTAATAAGAGTTCGGCACAAACGTGATTCATTCACTTAGTGAGTGTAACCGTTTTTACAGCTCCGTGACACAAGCCGTCAAAGGAGTACCACTAGACGTTATAAGAGGGCACAGCGCACGAATATAGATGTTGGAGCAGGTGCGAGGATGTGCATTTATTTGTCCGTCTTTAACTGATGCGAGCGAAATGAAAATGTATGAAAACGAAGCTGTCTCTGCTGTCTTCTCCCCTCTGCCCTCCATCATCAGCGCACCAAGCCCACATTTTAGCATTTTAAAACGTTTAGTGAGAACTAACCAGGCCTGAAACAGGGGGTTTCATACATTACACAAATGAGACTGCTGCTCCCCGACCTTTTCCAGCAATACAGCTGCCGCCACGATCAGACTGCTCTAAAACAACATACATCTGTTTTGGTTATGATTTATCATGTTTATCGCGCTGAAATCATGGTTTTAAACCATATGAGTTTAAACTTCTGATAACCTTGTGTGGTGTTCCGATAAAACCCTTTCACAACGAGGTTACAGAGCAAAAACGACCCGGGCTCAAAAACGGCTGTACCAGACACTATATGGATATATCCAAAGTGGATTAAATCCTTTTGTCAACTTCTTTCTTTCATTTAGGAGGGGTTTTGTATTTATCCTTTGATCTGATTAATAATAGGCCTCATTTCATAGGAGAGTAGGGCCTCATTTTTTTGAGGTGAAAAAAAAAAGCAGTATTTATGAATACTTTCACAAATATTAAATTAAAAACGGAAGAAAAATTGCAGCGGTTATCACAATAGGGGTACTTTAAGTTTAATCAGGGAGTTGTTTTGAGGCTTTTATGTTGTACAAATGGCACAAAGTACATTGGGGTGTTCCAGGGGCAAAAATGACTCCGCCTTCAAAAAAGTGCTGATAAAGCACTCATATGTATTTATCAAATATTGGATTCAATTTTTGTCAACTTGTTTTCTTTCATTTAGGTATGGTTTTGTATTTATATTTGCATCTGTTTAATCGTAGGCCTCATTTATCTGAGATTAGGCACCTCATTTTTTGAGTGAAAAAGGCATTATTTATGAATAATTTTCGCAGTATTAAATAAAAACTGAAGAAAATTTGCACTGTTTATCCCAATATTGTGCTTTAATGTTTAATCAGGGAGTTTGCTTTTAAATGCTTTTATTTTGCACAAAATGGCACAAAGTCACACTTGTAGGTTTCCCAGGCCAAAATGACCCTGCCTCAAAAAATGTCTTATAAATCAGTCATTATGCTATATTATCACCAAATACTGGATTCAATCTTTTTGTCAACTTCTTATCTTTCATTTAGGACTGGTTTTGTATTTACATTTGCTTCTGATTAATCGTAGGCCTCATTTATCTGATGAAAGGCCAACCTCATTTTCTTGAGTGAAAAAAAAAACAAGCCGGATTTATGAGTAATTTTCACAATATTAAATAAAAACGGATGGAAATTTGCATTGTTTATCACACTAGTGTGCTTTAATGTTTTATCAGGGAGTTTGCTTTTAAATGCT